>JAESVK010081331.1:0-10918 GCA_017140935.1 Hamamelis virginiana | reverse complement strand
CACATTTTAGATGTCACCCAAGGGTGTACATAAATTCTCATGCACCCTTCTTAATTGATGACCACATGGCACATTTCATTGCCCAATGGCAAAATGCCAAGTGTGCAATAAATAAAATAAAATAATAATAATTAAGAAAATTTACTATTGAAAATTTACCATTAGAAAATTTACTATTCAAAATTTTGGGGTCTCACAACAGCTGCAAAGTGTGTAGAGCAAAGAGCTGACATGAATTGGCTGACAATATGAACAACATAGGTAATATCTTAGCGAGTGATTGTGAGATAGATGAGACTGCCAACCAGTTGACGATAGAGTGTGGCATAATTCAATAAAGCATCATCAAGAGGAGTAAGTCGGACATTGGTCTCAAGAAGAGTAGAGTCAATCGTAACATCTGTGAGTCCAACACGAGTGAGAAGATCTAAAACATACTTGGCTTGTGATAGATAGTAGCCATGGGAGTTAGAGGATATCTCAAGACCGAGAAAATAACTGAGAGAACCAAAATCTATCATTTCGAAATGTTGATTAAGAAATGATTTGAGTGCAGAAATGCCACTAAGATCATTGCCAATAATAATCATGTCATCAACATAGAGTAGAAAAAGAGTAGTGCCTATGGCTATCTTGCGAATGAGAATAGCAGAATCATACAAATAAGAGATAAAGCCAAAATCCTCAATAATAGAACTAAACTTGGCAAACGACGAAGTCTACAGACCTTATTTTGAGGATGATCATATCCAGGTGAAGGCTACATGTAAACTTCTTCAGAAAGATCACCATTGAGAAATGTATTTTTGACATCCATCTAGTATAGTTTCCATTTTTGAGCAGTAGCAATAGCAAGTAAACTGCGGACTGAAGTAATGCGAGCAACGGGGGCAAAAGTCTCTTCATAATCAATGCCATGTTCCTTAGTAAATCCCTTCGCCACCAGACGAGCTTTGTAATGCTCGATTGAACCATTAAAACGGTTCTTGATTTTGTAAACCCAATTACAACCCACAACTAATTTTCCAAGTGGAAGGTCAACCAAATCCCAAGTATGAGTGGTATAAAAAGCCTGTATTTCTTCAGCCATTGCTTGTTGCCACAAAAGATTAGAAAGAGCCTCATGATAGGTCTACGGTTCATGATGAGAGAGGATAGTGGAAAAACAATGAAAATCACGAAGAATGATATATGGTTCCCTTTCCCGAGTAGACTGACGAAGGGTTGGATCAGTGACAATATCAGAAGTAGAAGCATGATCAATGGTGGAGTCTGATACAGGAGCAGGATTAGGAGCAGGATCAGATGAAGGAACATCATTAGTGGTGGACAATGGTACTGTGGCGGGATCCGCAGACAAAACAGGCAACTCGGGAGAAGCCGTAGAAAGTTCAAAACCTGCATCAACATCCTCAGGAAATAATGGAATTGAGGAATTAGTAAATAAAGATAGTGTGTGAGGAACGGGTAAGTGAAATTTGGAGAGTGATGAAAACATTTTGTGCTCCTAGAAGACAACATGACGAGAGACACAGAGACGTTTGGAGATGGGATCCCAACACTTATAACCTTTATATTCTGTACCATATCCCAATAAGCAATAGAGACGAGCGCAAGGTTCCAACTTAGTACGCTCATGAGATTGTAGGAGAACAGAACAAGCACACCCAAAAACTCTGAGATGATGATAAGAAGGAGGATGGTCATATAGGCGCTCATAAGGAGAAATATTACTAATAACAGAAGAAGGGACATGATTAACTGTATACGCATGTAGACATCCATTTTTGACCATGAGTATGGTCATGAATGGTTGCCTGTGATTAGAGGTGAAATAAGGTGTCAAAACCCTAAGTTCCCAGTTTTACCCTTGTGGGTAATTAGATAGAGGTCATTATCACATGTAGTTTTTTAGGTCAGATTGAGTCGGTTCTTTTTGCATTAGGTTTTTAGAGAGTCTAGGAACATCCCTGCAAAATTTCATGGCATTCTGAGCCAGACTTGATAGAAAATAAGGCATTTTGTGACTGAAGGGCAGTACTGTCCTTTGAATCACAAAAGCCCTGTGGAGCTTTTGCATAGATATTTAAAGCCCTTTGAATCAAAAAATTCCATCTTGTCTCGAACGGTCTCGAGGCTTTGGCATAGATATTTAAAGTGTGTTTGGTAGCTAAGTTGATTAGTGGCAAGGTCTGTGGAGCTTTCTGGCTCATAATTGGCTCTTAAAGCTCAAAAGGCCCTTTTAAGCCCAGATTAAGGTTTCGACCGGAAGCGACTAGGATTCGATATTTTTATCAAACCAAAGCATTCAAAGGCTTCAAAACACTTTCCTAAAACATTTTTAAACTTGTTTCAAGAAGAAGAAATGATTTCGAAAGCAATCGGTTAGCAAATTTCAAAACCCTAATTTGGGCCCGACAGGCCCTAAACAGCTAATCAGTCTACTTTTCCCTAAAAATTTGATCTTGGTCAATGCATTTTCACTTCAAACACTTCTTAAAACATGGAGAATCGAATCACGATCGTTTCGGCGCTTAAATCGTCAAATTTGGACTTAAAACGGGCCCGAAAAGCCGAAAAAAGCAGAAACCGGGTCAAAACGGGCTGAGACAGGCCCACATAGGGCAAAAATGGCATGGGGGATGGATGACCGTTCACCAAGGGATGGCCAATTGTCCCAAGGTGGATGGTCGTCGATTCTTTCAGCCAATAATTGCTAATTTTCAGTATTTTTTCCTGCCAGGACTTTCCCAAGCCTTGCTATGTGTCTAGTTCGGCCATGGAGACTTTGGGATGAGTTTAAACACCTTGGAAGACTGGTATAGAGCCCTTGGATCACTCCTAAGAGATTTAAACTCCGCCATTGATCAAACTCAGGCCTCCCTATAAATAGAGGGCTCTGAAATCAATTTTAACACACAGAATAAGCTTTAGAGAGCTAGCTTGGAGAGTAGAGGCTTGAGCAATTGCACAAGCTTCCCCCATAGCACTCTAGCTTAAGTTTTAAAGTCCTTGAGGTCCTTGGAGTCCTTGAAGCTTGAGGAGAAGGCTTGGAGCTTGAGGAGAAGGCTTGGAGCAAGAGGCAAAGAAAGAGGTTAGTAAGTTATGTAGTTTTCTTGCATTCTTTTTCTTTTTCTTCTTCTTATTCTTCTTCTTTGATCATGCTAGGTTAGGTTTTTATTTCCTTAGTATGCATAGGATTTAGTTCATTGTTAGTATAGGATTTAGTTCATTGTTAGTATGCATAATAGGATTTAATTCATTATTTCTCTAGCAAGCATAATAGGATTTAGTTTATTTCTTTAATATGCACAATAAGATCTAGTTTGTTTCTTTAGTATGCATGATAGGATTTAATTTATATGATTAGAATATAATAGGATTTAGTTTACTAATATGCATGATAGAGGTTAGTTTTATAATCTTCTTTTTATATGAATGCATGATAGAAGTTTGACTCTTTTTTCCATGTTAGGGAATGCATGTTATTTATACCTTTATTCTTAATTATTGATGCTTGGGATGATATACAAATTGTGTTCGAGGGAGCATGCAAAGGTAAGACTCTACCCTTGTGTTTATTTCTGAATAAAGTGTTGTTTTTAAGCATATTGTATGGGATAAATTAGCACATCATACTAGTTTGCATATTAGGTTATTTACACCTTTTTTATTCTTTTATTTTATGGGTTTTAAACTCACTTTTTGATTACTTTCAAATCTGTCCATGGGTTTAAAGTGACCTTAAAGTGGATCAAAACTCACTTTTTTAGGCCTAAACTAACTTAGAAACATGCCTAGGTTCCCATAGTCAACTTAGATTGCATTTAGGTCATTTTCATGCATTATTTACCTACTTGATTGCATTTTTTTTTATCTATTTTCCAAAACTTTCCAGCATGCATAAATATTAGTATAATAGGTTTAGACTAACCTAGGATTAGTTAGAAATCCTAGGATTAGGGGGGTCACTTAACCTCACTTAGGACTCTTCTTTGTTGTAAGAATTACAATAAGAATAGAGTTCTATTTTACCTAGGAATCTACTTCGAGAACAATTCTAAAAAGTGATTTTGAAAGAATTCAAAATGGAATGAAATTTCATCTCTCATAACAAGTGTTTTGATCAAACTCAAACTCTCAAAGCTAGAGTCCAAGATAAGTTAGAATCTCTACAATTATGTGGTTTATTACAATAGGAGAGTCCTAGGGTAATCGAACTACGCGGACTTTGATCCTTATCAAGAAATTGGTAAGGTACGTAGGCAGTCAATAGGGTGCAAGTCCAATCTTAGGTTGACTCGAGTCTCCTAAGATCCTTAGGATTGTGTATACTTTTGTATTATCTATTATTATTATTATACATTATTATTCATATTTTGTGGTTGATTAGATAAATAGCATTATTGTGATAAGATTTTGATAAAGCCCAAACTTAATTGGAAGACCTTTAATTAGGGCGAGGTGGGTGCCTACAAGGAGTTCTTGGAACCTTCCCACTTCGCAACCTAGCCCCCGAATCCTACTTTGATTCAAAGACCATGCTTTTCCAAAATATGGGGTCAATGTTTTATTGAAAATAAAACTCTTTTTGTGGTTTCTTTGTTCCCTAAAAATAAGGTGGCGACTCCCATTTTTTTACAAACTCTTATCCTTTTTCAAAAACCCAATTTTGAGTGGATAATAGAAAATGATAAATGTGGATAATAGAGAAGGATAAATCGAGACGGATAAACATCCTCCATAATCCACTCAGAAACCCTCAAAGTGAACGAGAGGCCTCCCGATCAGGTTGGCTAGTTCACAACGCAGTAGTGAGAGTAGCTTCCCCCCCAGAAATTCTCAGGACAAGAGGAAGAAATGAGAGGTGCTCGAACAATATCCAAAAGATGTTGATGTTTACGTTCAACATGCCCATTTTGTTGAGAGGTTCCAGGGCAAGAGTGATGATGAATAGTACCATTAGTGCGAAAGAAATTGAGAAAATATGAGTCTCGATACTCCATGGCATTATCTGCACGAAAGACTTTGATAGGACGAGAAAATTGAGTTTTGACCATTTGTGCAAAATCATAATAAATCTATTTAAGTTCAGAGCGATTATACTTGAGATATATCCAAGTGTAACGAGAATAATCATCGATAAAGTTCACAAAATATTTTGATCCCTCCATGATCGGAACAGGAGAAGAACCCCAAATATCAGAGTGAACTAAATCAAAAGGTGCAGAAGAAATAGAAGCACTATGAGGAAATGGTAAAGTGGGTTGTTTTGCAAGTTGACAAGATAAACATTTTAGATGGTCATTACTAACAGAACCCAAAGAGCCAATAGAAATTAAAGACCGTAAAATACCAACTGATATATGCCCAAGACGAGAGTGCCATATGTGGAGTGAGGAAGTGAAAAGAGCTGGAACAACAGTTTGATGAGTGGATAGAGATGGAGAAGAGGTGTGAAGACTCATGAGCTCAAACAGGCGACACACTTTACGACCAGTCCCAAGGGCCTGTCTGGTCAGAGGATCCTGCATAATACAACCAGAATGAGAGAAAATAACAGTAAGACCCATGTCACAAAGTTGACTTACAGAAATAAGATTGAGAGTGAGTTTGCGTATGAGATATGTATCGGAAAGAGATATATGTGAGTAAGAAACTTGTCACGTATGGCTTACTTGCATGTGGGAACCATCGGCAGTATGAATGACTGGAATATAAGAAGTAGAATATTTTGTAAAGAAAATAGTAGGATTAGAGGTCATATGATTGTTACATGCAGAATCAAAGAACCAAGAAGAGTTACCTGGTGTAGTAGCAGAGAGAGCAAGTGAGAAACAAGTACCTGAATATGAGACAACCTTTTTGAGAAAAGATCCAAGATCAGCAATAGTAATAGGTGGATGAGGATCTCGAACAAATAAATTCTCCATCGCAGAGGCAGTAGAAGAATAAGAGGCATGTACTGGATACCTAGAGGTGGCCATGATGCTTAAAACTTTACTATAGAGACAGAAGCTTGAAAAACGGAGCCCAAAAATGGAATCAAAAGGCCGAAAACTGTAGGGAGTATTATTCTAAAAAATGGTTGATTCGACCCTAAAAGCAATTGAACTGGATGAAAAGTGCAGTGTAAAAGCAAAATCTCATAAAATGGAGCCCAAAAATGGATTCGAGATGTCGAAATTATTGGGAAAAAGGTCTGTTGGGCTGACACGTGGCAGGAGGGGGTTGCTGACATGGACAAAGGTGATGACGTGGCAGCTAACGTGGCAGGTGATAGGGCTGGGGCGGGTGACGTGGTGGGTGATGGTGTAGTATGGGTTGATGTGGGCAGTATGGGCTGATGTGGCAGATTAGTGCTTACGTGGCTAGGGCTGACGTCAGCAACACAGTTATAATGGCCGGCGTGTGAGGGCGCGTGGATTGAAGGGAGGTGTGTCAGATCTACGCGCAGAACTTTGGGCTGCGAGTGAGAGCACGTGCGACGATGTTTGGGGCTGATTGTTCTGGGGTTTTGAAGATCGAAAAAAACGGAGCTTTTAGAGTAATTGGTTAACGGTTTTGGGTTACCAGAGGGTCGGGTTTTGAGGTTGGACACTAAGGTGTGACAGATTTTGATGCCAAATCAAATGTCAGATGGTGGTTGATGGCGGTGTACGGCGGGTGGTAGTGGTGGATAGTGGCGGTGGGCTGTGGTTGCTAGTAACCTAGCTCTGATACCATGTTGAGAGATAAAAGAGAGGAAAATAAAATATTTATTAAGTATATTGAATCTGTACAATGAATCAAGCCTTATATAGGCATGTATGTAGAAAGTCAACTATATATATATATATATTAACACTCGGATTGCTTAGGATGCTTTTAAAGTCATTTTGCTTTAAATATTGCTTACATCACTTGACAAACATATTAGTAACCAAGGTGAATGTTTGTTATCATCAAACTTGATCAATAAAGTCATGAGGGTAGCCATAAGGCTAACACTTCTGAAAAAATCTTACAATTTGAACACATGGAGACTCAAACCATATATGAGTCTCCATGAAAAAAATAAAAACATAATACCACTGTTTTAATTACATTTTTTTATATAATTTTTATCACATAATTTATTTAATAATTTCGAATATGTACATTCCTAAGTTATGCAAACTATATATAAAATAATATATATAATTTATTAAATTGTTCGGCCAATCGAATAAAAAAAATACAATTGATTATTACATAGTACAATGCTTGCCTTTTGAAGCTTATGAAGGAGCTCTCCTGAATGATAAACGTGGCAATTTCCTTACACAACGCGTGAATAATATTACATGCTACTCACGTGTTATTTTTTTCACTCCAAATACATCCAAACAACATTCTTCTTCTTTCCCTTCCACTATCTCCTTTTTAATGTTGCCATAACCAACACCGCTTGAGTAAAACATTCCAATTCATTAATTCGTCTCTTTCTCATCTTTTTTTTTTTTTCCTTTTTGGGTTTACAATTAAAGTCCTTCCCATCTCTCGTCTCTCTCCCCACTGTCATCTGTTTATATTTTTTTTCCCTTTTTTGGATACGTATATTCTATTTATTATTTGGAAAATCTCAGGAAAATAAGAGAATGAAAGTTTGGGTATATGGTGGTTTTGCAAGTGGATTATGGAGATGGAGTTAGATGTGAAGGAGATACGCAATTGGTCTTGAGTTGGTGGTGTTGTTATAGGTGCTAATGGTGGTGGAGTTGTAGGTAACCTAAAGTGAATGCCAACGACATCTTGTTGGAAATCAACAAAAACTTATTGGAAATGAGGGATAACTAAGAACAATTGAATTGGCTAAAAAGTGTAGTGTAGAAGCAGAATCTCATAAAACGGAGCTTAAAAAAGGATTCAGGAAGTCAAAATTAGTAGGGAAGGGGTCTGCTGGGTTGACACATGGCAGTAGAGGGTGCTGACATGGACATGGCAGCTGACAGGGCTGGGGCTGGTGACGGGGTTGTATGGGCTGATGTGGCAGACTAGGGCTTACGTGGCTAGGGCTTACATCAACAACACAGTTATAACGGTCGGCGCGTGAGGGCACATGGATCAAAGGGAGGTGCGTCGGATCTACGCGCAAAACTTTGGGCGGCGAGTGATGGCTCGTGCGGCGGTGTTTGGTGCAGATTTTTGCGAGGTTTTGAAGATCGGAAAAAAATGGAGTTTTTAGAATTGTTGGTTGACGGTTTTGGGTTACCAGAGGGTCGAGTTTTTAGGTTGGACAGTAAGGTTTGATGGATTCTGATGCCGAATCAGATGTCTAACGGTGGTAGACGGCGGTGTACGGCGGGTGGCAGCGGTGGACAATGGCAGTAGACTGTGGTTGCTAGTAACCTAGCTCTGATACCATGTTGAGAGATAAAAGAGGAGAAAATAAAATGTTTATTAAGTTTATTGAATTTTTACAATGAATTAAGCCTTATATAGGCATGTATGTAGAAAGTCAACTATACAGTATATATATAAGGAAAAGTCAACTATAATATACATTAACACTTGGATTGCTTAGGATGATTTTAAAGTCATTTTGCTTTAAATATTGCTTTCATCACTTGACAAACATATTAGTAACCAAAGTGAATGTTTGTTATCATCAAACTTGATCAATGAAGTCATGAGGGTAGTCATAAAGCTAACACTTCTGAAAAAATCTTACAATTTGCACACATGGAGACTCAAACCATATATGTTTCTCCATGAAAAAAATAAAAACATAATACCACTGTTTTAATTATATTTTTTTTATAATTTTTATCACATAATTTATTTAATAATTTCGAATATGTACACTCTTAAGTTATGCAAACTATATCTAAAATAATATATATAAAAAATTAAAATACAAATGATTATTACATAGTACCATGCTTGCCTTTTGAAGCCTGTGAAGGAGCTCTCATGAATGATAAATGCGACAATTTCCTTACACGACGCGTGAATAATAGCACATGCTTCTCACGTGTTATTTTAATCACTCCTAATACATGCAACAACATTCTTCTTCTTTCCCTTCCACCATCTCCTTTGTAATGTTACCATAACCGACACTGCTTGAGTAAAGCATTCCAATTCATCAATTCGCCTCTCTCTCATCTTTCTTTTTATTTTTTAGTTTATTTTTTCCTTTTTGGGTTTACAATTAAAGTCTTTCCCATTTCTCGTCTCTTTCCCCACTATCGTCTGTTTATATTTTTACCCTTTTTGGATACATATATTCTGTTTATTACCTGGGAAATCTCAGGAAAATAAGAGAATGAAAGTTTGCGTATATGGTGGTTTTGCAAGTGGATTATGGAGATGGAGTTAGAGGTGAAGGTGATAAGCAATTGGTCTTGAGTTGGTGGTGTTGTAATAGGTGTTAATGGTGGTGGAGTTGTAGGTAACCTATAGTGAATGCCAATGAAAACTTGTTGGAAATCGACAAAAACTCGCCGGAAATGAGGGAAAACTAAGGAGGTAGATGGGTTTGATTTTGGGTTGGTTTGTGGATTTTTTTGGGTTTGATTTTGGGATTCAGAGAGATAAATCACAGGCAAAGAGGGCCTTGTTTGGGGGAAGAGTAGAGAAGAAAGAAGTGATGCATTAGTGTTTGGATGCAGTTGCCATGGAACACGACGTGTAAAAAAGTAGCACATACATGTCGCACAAGGAGATTGCCACATCATCATCCAGAAGGGTCGGGCTCCTCCAAAAGCTTCAGGAGGCAAGTATTTTCCTATTTCATATATTGGTTGATTAAATTGTATCTTTTTTTTTCTTATAACTTTCAAACAAACAAAATAAAAATATCAAAATTTTAAAATTAAACCGATCACTTATAGTAAATTTTCCATAGAAAATAGGAGTAAAGTAGTATAATTTATCTCCATTTAATTTAAATATTTTTTTATTCATTTAAGATTTATAAATTTAATAATTACTGCTTTACTCGTGATTTTTTCTACTGCTTTACTCATGATTTTGTATGGACATTTTTTTTTTCATCAAATGTATCAAATTATATATCTGAGACGCTATTATACGGTGCACCTTATGCAAAGTTGCATAAGGTGACTTATTTAGAGCCAAATGTAAAATAGTCTTTCAAAAACCAACAGTTGGATTATATACCTTTCTTATGCTTATCATGCATACCAAATATAACAGTGATCAAACAGTCATTTTCTAAAAAATGACATCATGAAAAACATGGCTTTTTTTTGTTCATCATCACATCACAATTTTACACCATCGGTATTTTTAGAAATCGACAGTTAGATCACTTTGATTTTTGGTATGCACGACACACATAAAAAGAGAATTTAATATTCTTACGGTCGGTTTTTTTAAACTTATCTTGCATTGGTCCTTATCAAGTCACCTTATACAACTTTGAGTAAAGTGTACATATCTCATAATAGAACCCCTGATTATCTATATAATAAATTGTTTTTAATTCACTTTATTCAATCTGCCGGATTAATAAATTTTTTATATACTTTGCATTAATAATAGCATTTGAAGTATATATTCATTTGATATATATATATATATATAGAGAGAGAGAGAGAGAGAGAGAGAAATAAATTAATAAAAACATTTAATTGGATTAATGGCATTATGTTATTATCTCCTTATGGAAATTCATGTTTCTTTAAAGATTACAATTCATATTTTCCTAACAACAATTGCTTTTAGAATTTTAGGTGAGTTGGTTAATACCTAATCTAAAGGTATATTTTGGTCTTTGTAAAATATTTAAAAATGAGATAGAGACAAAGTTGGTATTTCATATAATATAGATATTTACGAAGATACTAATATAAGGTGCACTTGATGCAAAGTTGTGTCATGTAATCTTTGTTGGGTAAGTTGCAAAATATATTTTGAAAAATTGATCGTC
>JAESVK010081327.1:0-12762 GCA_017140935.1 Hamamelis virginiana | reverse complement strand
GTAATCGATACTTATTGGCTTTAGTAAGTTATACATGAAGATAGGTGAGTGTACAATAGGGGATCACCACCCTTAATATCAAAGGGAGAATGTCACTATTAATTCACAGATAATAACTCAATAAAGTCTTTGGCCAAAGCAGAAGGTAACCAAGGAAAAGTTTTTCATGGGTTAACCTAATTGAGTTTATATTTTGGTGAATTACTAACACATGATTAAGTTAGGGTTTTGACATGAATCCATACCCAACTAACTTAATCATGACATTGATTGGTGAAGGATTATCTATTACACGAAGGGTTCATTTATACAGGTATATTCACCCACACTTAGGGCATGTCATGACACATTGCTAGACGCCACTCATGACTAGTGAAAGCCTAATGATAAGTGTTATCATCGAGGGCAAAATTGGAATTGTTCCAATCGAACCAAAAATAGAAAGTTTCTATTTTGGGAAATATCGAGATGTTCCCAGTCACTACTAGGCTGGGGTGAACCCAATGGGTCACACACATAAGGGCATAAGTGATCTTTTTTGAATTTGTGAGAGGGGAATATTCTAATTTATATATAAGCTTAATCCATGTTATTAAAGGTTAATAATTAAAGGGATTAAGAATATACAAAACTACGATATTACTATTCAATATGATGTTTGGTCAAGCTAGCACTTGTAACCAAACATCATTAAAAGAGGAGAGAACTATAAATAGAAGAGGGATAACCCTAGGGCCGGCCACTCCATGTGTGCCCTCTCTTCTAGCCGTCTCTCTCTCCCTCTCTAGTTTGTCATCATCTTCAAGTGTAAAGAATGGATACAAGGGATTCAAGAAGTCTTAGGCTCTTGTGGACTTTCATTGGAGGCTTCCATACTTTTGGAGCTTGAGGTTTTGCGAGAACAACCATCAAAGGAACATCAAGTAAGCTTTATTTATTGATTTTAATTAAAGTTTGATTCGATTCATCGTTTGAGAACATCCTATGGATGAATGCTATGTAAAAGTTTTGTTTTTCACCTTTTGCTTCGTTTCTAATCGGTATTCTTTCAATGGTATCAGAGCCAACTCAAAGCATGATTCGAATAATGAATGGCATAGCTTGGCATATATATTAAAATGTGTTTTAATTAATTGAGATTTTGAGAAAATCACAATGATGAATTCGGCCCTAGGATTCTTGAACCCTTCTTGTAGTTTTGTTTTGTTTTATTTTAATTTGTAAATCAAGATTTGTGAAATCATGGTAATGGATGATAATAAGGGGCTGCATTAAGGGTTTCCCACCCTAATGCAATTCGGCCATGGGTGTTCACATAGCAACGTACAACCATGGTGGCCATGGTGAGATAGGGTGGCGGCTACTAGTGATGGAATATCATTAGAGTTCATAACCCTAATTAATCTAGGCCATTTAATTTTAGAAACTCTAAAGAATGGATGGCCATGATTAATTGATGATGAGTCTCCATCATTTTAGTAACCCTAGTCAAAACTGGAAACCTAGTAAGACTAGGAGTTGATTAATTCAACTAGTTTCCTATTTGAAGGTCTCTCTCCTAATTGACATGTGTCACTAATTAGGATAATACTAGTTCATTTAGTATTAATTAATATGATTAATTAATTTAAATTAGTGGCTGCAATTTAGAGTTTAGGAAACTCTAATTATGATAAGGTAAGTTTCTTAGTTCAAATAGGTTTCTATTTTGTGACACTTTCTTGATAGTCAAAGATGTGTAAATTAGAAACTCCTAAAAATTAAGAAATTTATTAAATGATGACTCAAAATAGGTTTTGTTAGCCTTATGGTGTGAATCAGCCACCTATCCCAAGGAATCGAGAGGCCTTCGTTCACTTTGAGTCATCGTGGATTATGGATTATTCATTATCCGTCTCGATTTATCCATCTCTATTATCCTTCTCTATTATCCACATTTATCATTCTCTATTATCCACTCAAGAATGGGTTTTTTGAAAAAGGACAAGAGTTTGTAAAAAACTAAGAGTCGCCACCTTATTTTTAGGGAACAAGGAAACCACAAAAGGAGTTTTATTTTCAATAAAACATTGATTCCATATTTTTAGGAAAAGCAAGTCTTTGAACCAAAGTTGGATTCGGGGGCTAGGTTACGAAGTGGGAAGGTTCCAAGGAACTCCTTGTAGGCACCCACCTTGCCCTAATTAAAGGTCTCCTAATTAAGTTTGGGCTTTATCAAAATCTTATCACAACAATGCTATTTATCTAATCAACCACAAAATAAGAATAATAATATATAATAATAATAATAGATAGTACAAAAGTATACACAATCCTAAAGACCTTAGGAGACTCATAGTCAACCTAAGATTGGACTTGCGCCCTATTGACTGCCTACGTACCTTACCAATTTCTTGATAAAGATCAAAGTCCACGTAGTTCGATTTTCTAGGACTCTCTTATTGTAATGAACCACATAATCGAAAGAATTCCATCTTATCTAGGACTCTGACTTCGAGAGTTTGATTTTGATCAAAACACCTTTTTTATGAAGGATGGAATTTCATTCCATTTTAAATGCTTTCAAATGACTTTTAGAATCCTTCTCGAAGTAGACTCCTAAGTAAGATATAACTCCTTTTTTTTTTTATTGTAATTCTTACAACAAAGAAGAGTCCTAAGTGGGGTCAAGTAACCCCCCCTAATTCTAGGGTCTCTAACTAGTCTTAGGTTAATCTAAACAATTAATATACTAACATTATGCATGCTGGAATTTCTGGAAAATACATAAAAAATGCATTAAAGAATGCAAACAATGCATGAGGAATGTCCTAAATGCAATCTAAGTCATCTATGTGAACCTAGGCATGTTTCTATGTTAGTTTGATCCTAAAAATGATTTTTAATCCACTTTTAAGCTTACTTTAAATCTTGGACAGATTTATATGTAACAAAAAAATGGATTTAAAACCCAAAAATAAAATAAATAAAAGAGGTGTAAATGTCCTAATATGCAACCTAATATGATATATCAAATAATCATGCATCATGTTTGAAAAAAAACAAATTTAAACATAAGGGAAGGGACTTACCTTAGTTTGTTCCCTCGGGCACATTTCATATGATATTTCAAACATTAAACATAAATATAAATGATACAAACAAACCTAAACATTTTCCTATTGACCTATACTAATTTAACATAATCAAAACAAACTAACTATACTTAAATAAAAACCATAATGCAAAAAATCTACACACTAACCTATATGCAACTAATCCTAACCTTTGAACACCCAACTTAGGTGCCCATCCCTAACATGGCATAGAAGAAGAATAAAGAAGAAGAAGAAGAAGAAGAAGAAGAAGAAGAAGAAGAATGCAAAAACTTAAAACAATCTTCACAACTCTACTAACCTTTTTTGCTTCCTTCCCTCTTGTTCCAAGCCTTTTCTTCAAACTCCAAGGACTCCAAGGACTCCAAGGACTTCAAAGATGCAACTAAAGTTGCTTAAGGGGTTGGTGTAATGCCTTGAGGCAGGGAAGCCTGAAATTGATCAATGACTGAGTTTAAATCTCTTAGGAATGATCTAAGGGCTCTAAACCAGCCTTCCAAGGTCTTCAAACTCATCCCAAAGTCTCCATGGTCGAGCTAGACACATGACAAGGCTTGGAAGAGTCCCGGGCAGGAGAAAGACTGAAATTTAGCAGCTGTCGGCATGAAACAAGGATGACCATCCTCCTTGGGATGTTTGGCCGTCCCTCTACGATGGTTGGCTGTCCCTTGGTGGATGGTCATCGATCTTTGAGCCCAATTTTGCCCTATGTGGGCCTATCTTAGCCTGTTTCGACATGGTTTCGGCTTTTTTCGGCTTTTCGGGCCCGTTTTAAATCCAAATTCGACGATTCAAGCGCTGAAACGATCGTGATTCGATTATCCATGTTTTAAGAAGTATTTGAAGTGAAAATGCATCGACTAAAATTCAAATTTTTAGGGAAAATTTGACCGATTAGCTGTTTAGGGCCTGCCGGGCCCAAATTAGGGTTTTGAAATTTGCTAACCAATCACTCTCAAAATCATTTCTTCTTTTCGAAACAAGTTTTAAAACATTTTAAGAAAGTGTTTTGAAGCCTTTGAAGGCTTTGGTGTGATAAAATCGAATCTCGGTCGCTTCCGGTCGAAACCCTAATATGAGTTTGAAAGGGCCTTTTGAGTCTCAAGAGCCAAACATGAGCCAGAAGGCTGAACAGACCTTGCCACTGATCAACTTAGCTACCAAACACACCTTAAATATCTATGCCAAAGCCTCGAGACCATTCGAGACAAGATCGACAGTTATTTAGAGCTTTTGTGATTCAAAGGACAGTACTGCCCTTCAAGTCACAAAAGACCTTATTTTCTATCAAACTAGGCACAGAATGCCATGAAATTTTATAGGGATGTTCCTAGACTCTCTAAAAACTAAATACAAAAAGAATCGACTCAATCTGGCCTAAAAACCTATATGCGATAATGACCTCTATCTAACAACTCACAAGGGTAAAACTGGCAACTTAGGGTTTTAACACCCTATTTCACCTCTAATCACAGGCAACCATTAATGACCATACTCATGGTAAAAAATGGATGTCTACATATGGCTTCCACCCATATATGTTAAATGATTTTGATGATAACAAACATTGTGTTTTGATCTCTCATGTGTATATGAATACATTGTTGTATTGCGCATGATAAAATTATTGTATTACATATGAATATATTGATATATTGCATATGAATATTTTTTTGTTCATTCATGCTTATTGCCAAACCTTTTTGAATAAATGTTTATTATTGTGGACCAGCCACCTGACGGGGCTTTTTGAGGATCCACATCATCACCGGGTGATGTGATTAGGGGGGTTTAGAAAACAAACAAAGGAGTCGCCACCTTATTTTTAAGGAATAAGGAAACCATAAAAATATTTTATTTTCAATAAAACAAACTCCATTAATGGAAAAGCAGTCTACAAACCAGAGTTGGATCCGGGGGCTAGGTTACGACGTGGGAAGGTTCCAAGCTTTCACTTGTAGGCACCCACCTCGCCCTAATTAAAGGACTTCTAATTTATTTGGGCTATTTAAATTTCTCAATGCAAACAATCCTAAATAATCTAATCAACCAAAAAATTGTGATATAAATGCATTATCTATATTAGTTATATTAATAAATAAATAAATAAAAATATATACAAACAAACCCTAAAAACCTAGAATACCCTACGGGCATCCTAGGGCGGACTTGAGCCCTATTAGCGCCTATGTAACTTACTAGTATCACCTAGCAAGTATCAAAGTCCACGTAGTTCGACTACCCTAGGACTCTCCTATTGTAATCGATCACATCATCAAAGGTATTCAACCTAATTCAAGACTCTAACTTCGAGAGTTTTTGTTTGTTTAAAATCATTTATTCAAAATCATTTCAAATTAAAAGACTTTCTTAAAATCCAAATATTCTAAAATAATTCTTATCTTTAGAATTAAATTCCAATTGAAAATCTTTTTCAAAGATATTTCAAGAAAACAAATCATATTGAGAGAAATTTCATTCCAAAGTAAAAATCTTTAAAACATTTCAAATCTTTTTGAAAATCATTTAATAATCAAATATCTCATAAAATCATATTCATTTTATAAAAATCACATTAAAATCTTTTTAGAAAATCCCTCGAAGATAGACTCTTAAATCAAATAAAATACACAAATCTGATAGCGGTCCTTACAACAAAGGACAGTCTTAGGGAAGGTCAAGTGACCTCCCTAAGCCTAGGGTCCCTAACTAGCCCTAAAGTTTATCTAGAATCCTAAAAATCCTAATGCAATGCATGCTGTAATTTAAATAAATCCAAACAAATATACATGAAATTAATCCTAACAATGCATGGTAATGCTCCTAAATGCATACTAATTAATCTATGTGAACCTAAGCATATTTCTACATTGGATTTGGCCTTAAAATAATTTTTAGAAGTGATTTAAGGACATAAACAAATCCGGACAGATTGAATATGAACCTTAAACTACCCTAAAAACCATGAAAATAAGAATAAAAAATTGTGAAGATGACCTAGCATGCTTTCTACATGAATATACTATGAAACTACTCAAATCATGCAAAATATGGCTTAAAAAATGATAATTAAACCACTTTAAAACATGTGTTCAAATCTGAACAGATTTGAATACATACTTAAAGTAGCTTAAAAATCGTCTTTAATCCATAACAATATCAAATAAACACCCTAGCATACAATCTAACATGCTTAACTAATTTACCATGCAAAAACATATCAAAAACTACACAAAACTATGCTTAAATAATTAATTTAAACACAAGGGGAGGATCTTACCTTCGCACACTCCCTCGTACACAATTTTTATGTTCAAATAATCAAATCCATGGCAAGTGTTCAAATAATCATAAAAAGCACAAAAAAGACTCAAGACTCATCACATGTCAAAATACATATTAACGTACTCATATTACCATTAAAATCACCAATCAATTATCATGAGATTCAAAATAACAACATGAATATATTAACTTTTACTCTAAACATGCTTACACATAAAATAATGGAAAACTCATCCTAAACATGATTACTAGCATAAAATAATAGCGAAACTAGTCCTAAACACATCTAATCACATAAAATCATAACGAAAAATATCCTAACATGCTTGCTAAACATATAATCATGATAAAAAATAACCCTAATCATGCACATTCACATAAAACAATGATAAAACTACTTCTAATCATGCATGCACACATAAAATGACAAGAAAACTAACCCTAACATGCATATATAAAATCATAACTAAGCTAAACAACCCTAGACATGCATTTTAACATGAAGCACACAACTAAACTACACTAATCATACACATTAACCCTAATCACATTAAATAACATAAAATCAACACATAAAAGAAAATACCCTAACTATGATTACTCATATAACATCATACAAATAACTATTCTAAACATACATGCTCATATTAAATAAATAACCTAGACATATTAACTCACATAAAATCATAACTAAGTTAACCCTAACATGCATACTAACACATAATCAAAATAAAACCAACCTTATTCATGATGAACATACTATTATCCTATATTAAAATTACATCCTATTCTAATCATGCATAAACAAATAAGAAACTACCCTAACATGTAAACATTCTCATAGCAAAAAGAAAAAGATGATCCATCTCATATGAGAATGAAGAGGACTTACATCATAGCACCACAGATTTATGTAAGAATTTAAGAAAACGAGAATAAGGTTGAGGATTTACCCTTCTCCCTCCTTCTCGGCTACCTTCCTCCAAGCTCCTAGCCTTGAGTTCTTGCCCCTTCAATGGTGTAAAGATGAAGGTCCAGATCTGTAGCCTCCTTCTCAAAAACCCTAGAATTCTCTTCTTTTTGAACCTCCTCTCTCTAACTCTATAATGAAGCATATATAGAGCTAGGGTTTAAAACTTGAATGGTTAGGATTAATCCATCTAAAAATAATCCTAAGGCTTAGAATCAGTCATCCTAGGGTTTGCCAGCTGAAAACCCTTCGAATTATATTCAAAAAATCAAACCAAATCGGCCAAAATGGGTGGGGGAGCCTCAAACCTTCCAAAATTACAAAAATTGCAAGAGCATCCTGGTGACCATCCAAGGCTGGACGGTTGGCCGTCCTAGCTAGGACGGTCACCTTGTGAATCTTTCCCCAATTTCTCCCATTTTCAATGGGATTTCGTATTTTGGCCATATTTTGGTCAAATCTGATCCAAATTCGATGGTTCAGGGCTCAAAACGACCGTGTTTTGATCCTCCACATTTTTAGAATGTTTTTGGGTTAAAAATACTTGATCATGGTCAAGGTTTTTAGCAAAAAGCTAGCCAATTGACCCGGTTGTGCCAAAATTAGTCATATGACCGTTCTTTGTTTTGTAAAATTGATCAATTAGGCTTGCACCACTTCTAAAAACATGGTTTTAATATGAAATTGGTACTTGAAAACATGTTTTGAAAATCTTTCATTTTGGTGAAAATGACCAATTCACGGTCGATTTGAACAAAACCCTAATTCAGCTCATTCTTACCCGTGGGATCGATTTTGGGCGAATCTATCCCAACCATTCAAAGGTTCAATTGACACTTCAAAAACACTCCCCACATCCATATAAACCTCATGAGACAATCCGTTTCGAATTCGGAGGTCATTCGGAAATTATACGAGAAAAAGGACGAAAATGCCCTTCAAGTCGCAAAAACCCTAATTACCTATCGAGCTCTCATCAGAATGCCATGAAAATTTACAGGGATGTTCTAAAACACCTCAAAAGTCAAATGCAATACAAATGGGTTGATTCCAATCCAAATGTACACATGAAATAATGAATTGCCCTTTTCCTCAGAAAAGGGCAATTTGGGCAATTTGGTCTTTACAAGGCCAATTCTTCACCAAATGATCAGCTATTCTAGTTAATCATTTGCATGAACATATGGTAGAAATAATTGGTAAAAATGGGGTGTCCACAATTATTTGACAATGTCATATTTGTTACTTGATTAACATTGTCATATTTATTGAATGTTTGTTTGGCTAACCTTGTTGATTGATTGACATTATCCTATAGTTCTTATATATCAATTTTAGTATATATTTATTAAGAACAAGATTTGAAGTGTCATTGAAAGAAGCTCAAGCCATCATGAAGCTCATGCACTACAATGAACCTTATGTGGATATGAATATATTGTATATTCACTAAGGACCATGAAGAGAGCCATTGCATTGATGCAATCCATTCATGAAGCCAAGCTCAAGCCTAGCACAAGCCAAGCTCAAGTGTTGAAGATTTTGCTTTTGTTCTTGTATGAGTGCTTAGGATTTATATTGTAAATCTCTCTTTAGGATGAACTTTCATTGGCTCAAAAGAACATGCATTAATGACCTCAACTTTGATTTAATTTGGAAAATTATATTTTGATTAAAAGTTGATTCAAACTCACAATGGGCTTTATGGACTTTGGCCTAAACATCTTTGGAAAACATTTTAAAATTGCCCAAAAATGTTTTGGAACACTTAGTTAACTTGCCAAAGTGTTATATGTTGATTTTAACTTAAGAATTTCAAAATATTGACATTGCAACTTCCCTAGTCGACTAACCCTTTAGTCCTAGTCAACTAAGTGCAGTCCAGAGAGCAATGTTTGAGAAATTCTAAGTTAGTCGACTAAGCACCCTGGACTAGTCGACTAATAGTTCCTTAGTCGCCTAACCACGTTTTGCCATTCAACTAATGGCAGGTCCAGAAGCCATGTTTTGTTGCAAATTTGTCAGTCGACTAATAACCCTTTGCTAGTCGACTAATCGATCCCGAAGAATTTTCTAAATGAGTTTTTAAGTTGCTAGTCGACTAACCCATTTGCTCCTAGTCGACTAACAAACCCAGAAATGTTTCAAATGAATTTTTCATGAGCTAGTCGACTAACCCTTTTGTCCTAGTCAACTAACCGTGCCTGGGAAGTTAAAATTTTTTGAAAATAAGCTTGCTAGTCGACTAACTCTGCTCTTCAACTCAAACGGCTAGTTTTCTACAAACCTAAACGGCTCTATTTTTGCATCTAACGGCCATATCCTTTTGTGGGTCTATATATACTCATTTCATGAGTCTTGAATCAACTAATGATCATACACCAACATACTCAAACTTAGTTTACAACATTTTAGGTGATTTAATCACTTGGTTCATCATTCTCTCTTGAAGCCAACTTAGTTCTTAATCTTTGAGAGATTTTAGTGAGGGCTTTATTATTATTGTACATCATCTACTCTTTGAGGAGTCTTCTATATTGTACACATTCTCAATATTCATATTGTAATCTTGTGAGAGTTAAGGGTTGTGTGAATCCCTTGTAGGTGAAAATCTATCACATTGAAAGTAGATTGTGGGTGAGTTGTCTTCCACCTTTGAAAGAAGGAAAATTGTAAAGGTTTCTCCACCTTGAAGGAGTGGTCCATAGTGGATTGTGGAATCCTCAAGACGGAGCTCTTGAGGCGTGGACGTAGACGGAGATCGAACCACGTTAAAATCTTGTGTTTGAATCTCTCTAACTCTTCTCTTGCATTTCAATTTATACTTGCTATATATTGTTGAGTTGTGATTCTTTCTTGCTTTCTCATTTCCAATTAAATTTGTTAACTTGTTTATATTCCGCTAAATTTAATTGGACCTAAAATTTTAATTTGGTAATTATTGTTAAAGTTTGCAAAACATCTATTCACCCCCCTCTAGAGGTATATACTTGGGCCAACAGGTTTTAAATAATCTTATTAATATTTTGAATATTTTTGATATTGGATATTGGATATCATCAAAATTTGAAAAACCTTATCTCTACTATCTCATGATGGGCAACCACACTAGGGTTTACAAACCTTAGTGTGTCACGGCCACTAAATGGCCTTGGTTTTTGTTTTATATTCTTTACATATTTGATTTATTAAATGTTTTTATGAATAAAATTGTTTCAAAATATTTTTGGAAATTAAATGTAAATAAATAATAACAAAAGTGAAATTAGGTTTTGTAAAAACCCTAATTGCCAATTTTGGGATTTAGGTTTAAACAAGAGTTGTTTTAGCTTTTTAATTCGATTAAAATGCATAGGGTAATCTACATTGATATATTGAAGTGTCCTAACTGTTAGAACATGTAAATATATTAACATGAATTGATTTATATATTTTTGAAAGTCAAAACAGGTTGCTGTTTTTCTGGGCAGCTACTAAAACAAAGTTGTAAAATGTTTAAAAATTGTTTTTAAAGGTTTGTACAACTAGCCACTTATCTACTTCACTAATATAAGGTCTTGACTAAATATAGGAAGAGTTCCCATGATTTATTTTGACATTTAGATAGCCGCATTAAGCATTTTGTGACCGATACTCAAATCTGTCCCGATTTGGAGTTACAGTCACAAATCGCTTTAAAGTGATACCAAACGTTGGAATCACTTAACGAGACCCCTGCCATTGGAAAGAACACTGAAAATCATAGTGAATTGAAGTGTTCTTGAATTTTAAAAATTGTTTTAAATAGGGCAAATAATTATTGCAAAACAGGGGCTGATTCTTGGAGTTTTGAGAAAACACTAAAGTAAAGAGTTACTTAATTTCAATGCGATTAAAATTGGTATCTATTTTCATGGGATGATAAATAGAATAAAACATGTCTTAAATATATATCATTGCCATTTATTACTTATTCCTTTATTGCTTTAATTTATGCGATGATATTGTTTAAATTTTTTATGGAAGGTTATGGACTTAAAGACCAATTAAATGAGATGTGATTGGCCGCATGTGATGTGATTCTTTTATGGGTTGTAATTTAAGTTGTTAAATTATTGGTGATGTAATTTTAATTAAGGCTTGCATGCCTTCTCCCCTTTCTCTCAAATGTATTCCCCTATTCCTTTATACCTTTTCTTTGTTTATTGTAATTGTACATTGAAGATCGAGAAGGTACATGGTAGACCCACGGATGCATGGAGCAGTGGGAGGACAAAGAGAAAACCTTGAGAAGCTCTTTTCTTCATGTAATAGTTACAGGTTAAAATTGCAATCACACTACCCACATTAGACCTAAGGCTCAACTAATGGCTCTAGTTGGGCCCAACCTTAAAAGTCCATTAACTTTCCATAAGACCCATATATATGTTAGATGTATGTTTTAGGGGCTCATTAACCATATTATTATATGTCCTTAATGATAGTGTCCCCTTCCTTTAAGGATAGTGGGAGTATCATTAAAGTACTAATAATAAAGAATGGTTAATAAATTTATATATGTGATATATGTATGCATGAGATGTATGTTTAATCTAATGAGACCTTAAAAAGCCCTCGTTTTCAAAATTAAATTGTTAGGAAGAGGCATACGAGTGCTTTATCCTAGCCTCCCACCATTACAAAGTAGGTGGATTCTTATGGTGGATGTGTTCGGCTGCAGATATGCGGGAGCCCATTCATCCTGAGGGTTCATACTGCTTTATTGCATATTGGATATCATGAGGTGCGATAATGGTACACTCCAAGAACCTATTATGTGAGGGGTGGAACATTCAATTGACCATACTCATATGAATGGTGGGTGTGATTTAACTAAGGAGCACTATCCAAGAACCTATTATGTGAGGATACTGCAATTTAGAGGCTAAAGGAAGGTTGAAATTTGCTTGAGAAGCATTGGGTAAAGAGTTACCCACCCCTTTGGATTAGTGGTCCAAGAACCTATTATGTGAGGTCCACTAGTTCAAATGGGACCCCAATCCCCATTAAGAATTCAATGCTGAATTCTCGAATCCTATAGAGGGAGTATGAGATTTGATAAAATAGTGGGAGACACCATAAAACTAATGACCAAGTTATTATGGTATTAAATAAAATATATTAATTATCTGTTACTTACTTTTGTAGATATCGTAATGGCTTTACTTAAACAAATATCTGAAAAAGATCATCACTATTGTTTGACTGAACTTTTTAATAATAAGAGGCTTGAAGAATTGGGAAGTGTTCCTAATTCAGGATACTATCTATCACTAAGCGATGCTTCCTCTTGGGTATTAGATACTGGGGCTAGTTCTCATATATGTAAAAATATTGAAGAACTAAGAGAGCAGAAAATTAAGTCGAGATCAAGTTACCCTTCGAGTGGGAAAT
>JAESVK010081313.1:0-12775 GCA_017140935.1 Hamamelis virginiana | reverse complement strand
GTAATCGATACTTATTGGCTTTAGTAAGTTATACATGAAGATAGGTGAGTGTACAATAGGGGATCACCACCCTTAATATCAAAGGGAGAATGTCACTATTAATTCACAGATAATAACTTAATAAAGTCTTTGGCCAAAGCAGAAGGTAACCAAGGAAAAGTTTTTCATGGGTTAACCTAATTGAGTTTATATTTTGGTGAATTACTAACACATGATTAAGTTAGGGTTTTGACATGAATCCAGACCCAACTAACTTAATCATGACATTGATTGGTGAAGGATTATCTATTACACGAAGGGTTCATTTATACAGGTATATTCACCCACACTTAGGGCATGTCATGACACATTGCTAGACGCCACTCATGACTAGTGAAAGCCTAATGATAAGTGTTATCATCGAGGGCAAAATTGGAATTGTTCCAATCGAACCAAAAATAGAAAGTTTCTATTTTGGGAAATATCGAGATGTTCCCAGTCACTACTAGGCTGGGGTGAACCCAATGGGTCACACACATAAGGGCATAAGTGATCTTTTTTGAATTTGTGAGAGGGGAATATTCTAATTTATATATAAGCTTAATCCATGTTATTAAAGGTTAATAATTAAAGGGATTAAGAATATACAAAACTACGATATTACTATTCAATATGATGTTTGGTCAAGCTAGCACTTGTAACCAAACATCATTAAAAGAGGAGAGAACTATAAATAGAAGAGGGATAACCCTAGGGCCGGCCACTCCATGTGTGCCCTCTCTTCTAGCCGTCTCTCTCTCCCTCTCTAGTTTGTCATCATCTTCAAGTGTAAAGAATGGATACAAGGGATTCAAGAAGTCTTAGGCTCTTGTGGACTTTCATTGGAGGCTTCCATACTTTTGGAGCTTGAGGTTTTGCGAGAACAACCATCAAAGGAACATCAAGTAAGCTTTATTTATTGATTTTAATTAAAGTTTGATTCGATTCATCGTTTGAGAACATCCTATGGATGAATGCTATGTAAAAGTTTTGTTTTTCACCTTTTGCTTCGTTTCTAATCGGTATTCTTTCAATGGTATCAGAGCCAACTCAAAGCATGATTCGAATAATGAATGGCATAGCTTGGCATATATATTAAAATGTGTTTTAATTAATTGAGATTTTGAGAAAATCACAATGATGAATTCGGCCCTAGGATTCTTGAACCCTTCTTGTAGTTTTGTTTTGTTTTATTTTAATTTGTAAATCAAGATTTGTGAAATCATGGTAATGGATGATAATAAGGGGCTGCATTAAGGGTTTCCCACCCTAATGCAATTCGGCCATGGGTGTTCACATAGCAACGTACAACCATGGTGGCCATGGTGAGATAGGGTGGCGGCTACTAGTGATGGAATATCATTAGAGTTCATAACCCTAATTAATCTAGGCCATTTAATTTTAGAAACTCTAAAGAATGGATGGCCATGATTAATTGATGATGAGTCTCCATCATTTTAGTAACCCTAGTCAAAACTGGAAACCTAGTAAGACTAGGAGTTGATTAATTCAACTAGTTTCCTATTTGAAGGTCTCTCTCCTAATTGACATGTGTCACTAATTAGGATAATACTAGTTCATTTAGTATTAATTAATATGATTAATTAATTTAAATTAGTGGCTGCAATTTAGAGTTTAGGAAACTCTAATTATGATAAGGTAAGTTTCTTAGTTCAAATAGGTTTCTATTTTGTGACACTCTCTTGATAGTCAAAGATGTGTAAATTAGAAACTCCTAAAAATTAAGAAATTTATTAAATGATGACTCAAAATAGGTTTTGTTAGCCTTATGGTGTGAACCAACCACCTATCCCAAGGGATCGAGAGGCCTTCGTTCACTTTGAGTCATCGTGGATTATGGATTTTTCATTATCCGTCTCGATTTATCCATCTCTATTATCCATCTCTATTATCCTTCTCTATTATCCACGTTTATCATTCTCTATTATCCACTCAAGATTGGGTTTTTTGAAAAAAGAACAAGAGTTTGTAAAAAACTGGGAGTCGCCACCTTATTTTTAGGGAACAAGGAAACCACAAAAGGAGTTTTATTTTCAATAAAACATTGATTCCATATTTTTAGGAAAAGCAAGTCTTTGAACCAAAGTTGGATTCGGGGGCTAGGTTACGAAGTGGGAAGGTTCCAAGGAACTCCTTGTAGGCACCCACCTTGCCCTAATTAAAGGTCTCCTAATTAAGTTTGGGCTTTATCAAAATCTTATCACAACAATGCTATTTATCTAATCAACCACAAAATATGAATAATATATATAATAATAATAATAGATAGTACAAAAGTATACACAATCCTAAAGACCTTAGGAGACTCATAGTCAACCTAAGATTGGACTTGCGCCCTATTGACTGCCTACGTACCTTACCAATTTCTTGATAAAGATCAAAGTCCACGTAGTTCGATTTTCTAGGACTCTCTTATTGTAATGAACCACATAATCGAAAGAATTCCATCTTATCTAGGACTCTGACTTCGAGAGTTTGATTTTGATCAAAACACCTTTTTTATGAAGGATGGAATTTCATTCCATTTTAAATGCTTTCAAATGACTTTTAGAATCCTTCTCGAAGTAGACTCCTAAGTAAGATATAACTCCTTTTTTTTTTTATTGTAATTCTTACAACAAAGAAGAGTCCTAAGTGGGGTCAAGTAACCCCCCCTAATTCTAGGGTCTCTAACTAGTCTTAGGTTAATCTAAACAATTAATATACTAACATTATGCATGCTGGAATTTCTGGAAAATACATAAAAAATGCATTAAAGAATGCAAACAATGCATGAGGAATGTCCTAAATGCAATCTAAGTCATCTATGTGAACCTAGGCATGTTTCTATGTTAGTTTGATCCTAAAAATGATTTTTAATCCACTTTTAAGCTTACTTTAAATCTTGGACAGATTTATATGTAACAAAAAAATGGATTTAAAACCCAAAAATAAAATAAATAAAAGAGGTGTAAATGTCCTAATATGCAACCTAATATGATATATCAAATAATCATGCATCATGTTTGAAAAAAAACAAATTTAAACATAAGGGAAGGGACTTACCTTAGTTTGTTCCCTCGGGCACATTTCATATGATATTTCAAACATTAAACATAAATATAAATGATACAAACAAACCTAAACATTTTCCTATTGACCTATACTAATTTAACATAATCAAAACAAACTAACTATACTTAAATAAAAACCATAATGCAAAAAATCTACACACTAACCTATATGCAACTAATCCTAACCTTTGAACACCCAACTTAGGTGCCCATCCCTAACATGGCATAGAAGAAGAATAAAGAAGAAGAAGAAGAAGAAGAAGAAGAAGAAGAAGAAGAATGCAAAAACTTAAAACAATCTTCACAACTCTACTAACCTTTTTTGCTTCCTTCCCTCTTGTTCCAAGCCTTTTCTTCAAACTCCAAGGACTCCAAGGACTCCAAGGACTTCAAAGATGCAACTAAAGTTGCTTAAGGGGTTGGTGTAATGCCTTGAGGCAGGGAAGCCTGAAATTGATCAATGACTGAGTTTAAATCTCTTAGGAATGATCTAAGGGCTCTAAACCAGCCTTCCAAGGTCTTCAAACTCATCCCAAAGTCTCCATGGTCGAGCTAGACACATGACAAGGCTTGGAAGAGTCCCGGGCAGGAGAAAGACTGAAATTTAGCAGCTGTCGGCATGAAACAAGGATGACCATCCTCCTTGGGATGTTTGGCCGTCCCTCTACGATGGTTGGCTGTCCCTTGGTGGATGGTCATCGATCTTTGAGCCCAATTTTGCCCTATGTGGGCCTATCTTAGCCTGTTTCGACATGGTTTCGGCTTTTTTCGGCTTTTCGGGCCCGTTTTAAATCCAAATTCGACGATTCAAGCGCTGAAACGATCGTGATTCGATTATCCATGTTTTAAGAAGTATTTGAAGTGAAAATGCATCGACTAAAATTCAAATTTTTAGGGAAAATTTGACCGATTAGCTGTTTAGGGCCTGCCGGGCCCAAATTAGGGTTTTGAAATTTGCTAACCAATCACTCTCAAAATCATTTCTTCTTTTCGAAACAAGTTTTAAAACATTTTAAGAAAGTGTTTTGAAGCCTTTGAAGGCTTTGGTGTGATAAAATCGAATCTCGGTCGCTTCCGGTCGAAACCCTAATATGAGTTTGAAAGGGCCTTTTGAGTCTCAAGAGCCAAACATGAGCCAGAAGGCTGAACAGACCTTGCCACTGATCAACTTAGCTACCAAACACACCTTAAATATCTATGCCAAAGCCTCGAGACCATTCGAGACAAGATCGACAGTTATTTAGAGCTTTTGTGATTCAAAGGACAGTACTGCCCTTCAAGTCACAAAAGACCTTATTTTCTATCAAACTAGGCACAGAATGCCATGAAATTTTATAGGGATGTTCCTAGACTCTCTAAAAACTAAATACAAAAAGAATCGACTCAATCTGGCCTTAAAACCTATATGCGATAATGACCTCTATCTAACAACTCACAAGGGTAAAACTGGCAACTTAGGGTTTTAACACCCTATTTCACCTCTAATCACAGGCAACCATTAATGACCATACTCATGGTAAAAAATGGATGTCTACATATGGCTTCCACCCATATATGTTAAATGATTTTGATGATAACAAACATTGTGTTTTGATCTCTCATGTGTATATGAATACATTGTTGTATTGCGCATGATAAAATTATTGTATTACATATGAATATATTGATATATTGCATATGAATATTTTTTTGTTCATTCATGCTTATTGCCAAACCTTTTTGAATAAATGTTTATTATTGTGGACCAGCCACCTGACGGGGCTTTTTGAGGATCCACATCATCACCGGGTGATGTGATTAGGGGGGTTTAGAAAACAAACAAAGGAGTCGCCACCTTATTTTTAAGGAATAAGGAAACCATAAAAATATTTTATTTTCAATAAAACAAACTCCATTAATGGAAAAGCAGTCTACAAACCAGAGTTGGATCCGGGGGCTAGGTTACGACGTGGGAAGGTTCCAAGCTTTCACTTGTAGGCACCCACCTCGCCCTAATTAAAGGACTTCTAATTTATTTGGGCTATTTAAATTTCTCAATGCAAACAATCCTAAATAATCTAATCAACCAAAAAATTGTGATATAAATGCATTATCTATATTAGTTATATTAATAAATAAATAAATAAAAATATATACAAACAAACCCTAAAAACCTAGAATACCCTACGGGCATCCTAGGGCGGACTTGAGCCCTATTAGCGCCTATGTAACTTACTAGTATCACCTAGCAAGTATCAAAGTCCACGTAGTTCGACTACCCTAGGACTCTCCTATTGTAATCGATCACATCATCAAAGGTATTCAACCTAATTCAAGACTCTAACTTCGAGAGTTTTTGTTTGTTTAAAATCATTTATTCAAAATCATTTCAAATTAAAAGACTTTCTTAAAATCCAAATATTCTAAAATAATTCTTATCTTTAGAATTAAATTCCAATTGAAAATCTTTTTCAAAGATATTTCAAGAAAACAAATCATATTGAGAGAAATTTCATTCCAAAGTAAAAATCTTTAAAACATTTCAAATCTTTTTGAAAATCATTTAATAATCAAATATCTCATAAAATCATATTCATTTTATAAAAATCACATTAAAATCTTTTTAGAAAATCCCTCGAAGATAGACTCTTAAATCAAATAAAATACACAAATCTGATAGCGGTCCTTACAACAAAGGACAGTCTTAGGGAAGGTCAAGTGACCTCCCTAAGCCTAGGGTCCCTAACTAGCCCTAAAGTTTATCTAGAATCCTAAAAATCCTAATGCAATGCATGCTGTAATTTAAATAAATCCAAACAAATATACATGAAATTAATCCTAACAATGCATGGTAATGCTCCTAAATGCATACTAATTAATCTATGTGAACCTAAGCATATTTCTACATTGGATTTGGCCTTAAAATAATTTTTAGAAGTGATTTAAGGACATAAACAAATCCGGACAGATTGAATATGAACCTTAAACTACCCTAAAAACCATGAAAATAAGAATAAAAAATTGTGAAGATGACCTAGCATGCTTTCTACATGAATATACTATGAAACTACTCAAATCATGCAAAATATGGCTTAAAAAATGATAATTAAACCACTTTAAAACATGTGTTCAAATCTGAACAGATTTGAATACATACTTAAAGTAGCTTAAAAATCGTCTTTAATCCATAACAATATCAAATAAACACCCTAGCATACAATCTAACATGCTTAACTAATTTACCATGCAAAAACATATCAAAAACTACACAAAACTATGCTTAAATAATTAATTTAAACACAAGGGGAGGATCTTACCTTCGCACACTCCCTCGTACACAATTTTTATGTTCAAATAATCAAATCCATGGCAAGTGTTCAAATAATCATAAAAAGCACAAAAAAGACTCAAGACTCATCACATGTCAAAATACATATTAACGTACTCATATTACCATTAAAATCACCAATCAATTATCATGAGATTCAAAATAACAACATGAATATATTAACTTTTACTCTAAACATGCTTACACATAAAATAATGGAAAACTCATCCTAAACATGATTACTAGCATAAAATAATAGCGAAACTAGTCCTAAACACATCTAATCACATAAAATCATAACGAAAAATATCCTAACATGCTTGCTAAACATATAATCATGATAAAAAATAACCCTAATCATGCACATTCACATAAAACAATGATAAAACTACTTCTAATCATGCATGCACACATAAAATGACAAGAAAACTAACCCTAACATGCATATATAAAATCATAACTAAGCTAAACAACCCTAGACATGCATTTTAACATGAAGCACACAACTAAACTACACTAATCATACACATTAACCCTAATCACATTAAATAACATAAAATCAACACATAAAAGAAAATACCCTAACTATGATTACTCATATAACATCATACAAATAACTATTCTAAACATACATGCTCATATTAAATAAATAACCTAGACATATTAACTCACATAAAATCATAACTAAGTTAACCCTAACATGCATACTAACACATAATCAAAATAAAACCAACCTTATTCATGATGAACATACTATTATCCTATATTAAAATTACATCCTATTCTAATCATGCATAAACAAATAAGAAACTACCCTAACATGTAAACATTCTCATAGCAAAAAGAAAAAGATGATCCATCTCATATGAGAATGAAGAGGACTTACATCATAGCACCACAGATTTATGTAAGAATTTAAGAAAACGAGAATAAGGTTGAGGATTTACCCTTCTCCCTCCTTCTCGGCTACCTTCCTCCAAGCTCCTAGCCTTGAGTTCTTGCCCCTTCAATGGTGTAAAGATGAAGGTCCAGATCTGTAGCCTCCTTCTCAAAAACCCTAGAATTCTCTTCTTTTTGAACCTCCTCTCTCTAACTCTATAATGAAGCATATATAGAGCTAGGGTTTAAAACTTGAATGGTTAGGATTAATCCATCTAAAAATAATCCTAAGGCTTAGAATCAGTCATCCTAGGGTTTGCCAGCTGAAAACCCTTCGAATTATATTCAAAAAATCAAACCAAATCGGCCAAAATGGGTGGGGGAGCCTCAAACCTTCCAAAATTACAAAAATTGCAAGAGCATCCTGGTGACCATCCAAGGCTGGACGGTTGGCCGTCCTAGCTAGGACGGTCACCTTGTGAATCTTTCCCCAATTTCTCCCATTTTCAATGGGATTTCGTATTTTGGCCATATTTTGGTCAAATCTGATCCAAATTCGATGGTTCAGGGCTCAAAACGACCGTGTTTTGATCCTCCACATTTTTAGAATGTTTTTGGGTTAAAAATACTTGATCATGGTCAAGGTTTTTAGCAAAAAGCTAGCCAATTGACCCGGTTGTGCCAAAATTAGTCATATGACCGTTCTTTGTTTTGTAAAATTGATCAATTAGGCTTGCACCACTTCTAAAAACATGGTTTTAATATGAAATTGGTACTTGAAAACATGTTTTGAAAATCTTTCATTTTGGTGAAAATGACCAATTCACGGTCGATTTGAACAAAACCCTAATTCAGCTCATTCTTACCCGTGGGATCGATTTTGGGCGAATCTATCCCAACCATTCAAAGGTTCAATTGACACTTCAAAAACACTCCCCACATCCATATAAACCTCATGAGACAATCCGTTTCGAATTCGGAGGTCATTCGGAAATTATACGAGAAAAAGGACGAAAATGCCCTTCAAGTCGCAAAAACCCTAATTACCTATCGAGCTCTCATCAGAATGCCATGAAAATTTACAGGGATGTTCTAAAACACCTCAAAAGTCAAATGCAATACAAATGGGTTGATTCCAATCCAAATGTACACATGAAATAATGAATTGCCCTTTTCCTCAGAAAAGGGCAATTTGGGCAATTTGGTCTTTACAAGGCCAATTCTTCACCAAATGATCAGCTATTCTAGTTAATCATTTGCATGAACATATGGTAGAAATAATTGGTAAAAATGGGGTGTCCACAATTATTTGACAATGTCATATTTGTTACTTGATTAACATTGTCATATTTATTGAATGTTTGTTTGGCTAACCTTGTTGATTGATTGACATTATCCTATAGTTCTTATATATCAATTTTAGTATATATTTATTAAGAACAAGATTTGAAGTGTCATTGAAAGAAGCTCAAGCCATCATGAAGCTCATGCACTACAATGAACCTTATGTGGATATGAATATATTGTATATTCACTAAGGACCATGAAGAGAGCCATTGCATTGATGCAATCCATTCATGAAGCCAAGCTCAAGCCTAGCACAAGCCAAGCTCAAGTGTTGAAGATTTTGCTTTTGTTCTTGTATGAGTGCTTAGGATTTATATTGTAAATCTCTCTTTAGGATGAACTTTCATTGGCTCAAAAGAACATGCATTAATGACCTCAACTTTGATTTAATTTGGAAAATTATATTTTGATTAAAAGTTGATTCAAACTCACAATGGGCTTTATGGACTTTGGCCTAAACATCTTTGGAAAACATTTTAAAATTGCCCAAAAATGTTTTGGAACACTTAGTTAACTTGCCAAAGTGTTATATGTTGATTTTAACTTAAGAATTTCAAAATATTGACATTGCAACTTCCCTAGTCGACTAACCCTTTAGTCCTAGTCAACTAAGTGCAGTCCAGAGAGCAATGTTTGAGAAATTCTAAGTTAGTCGACTAAGCACCCTGGACTAGTCGACTAATAGTTCCTTAGTCGCCTAACCACGTTTTGCCATTCAACTAATGGCAGGTCCAGAAGCCATGTTTTGTTGCAAATTTGTCAGTCGACTAATAACCCTTTGCTAGTCGACTAATCGATCCCGAAGAATTTTCTAAATGAGTTTTTAAGTTGCTAGTCGACTAACCCATTTGCTCCTAGTCGACTAACAAACCCAGAAATGTTTCAAATGAATTTTTCATGAGCTAGTCGACTAACCCTTTTGTCCTAGTCAACTAACCGTGCCTGGGAAGTTAAAATTTTTTGAAAATAAGCTTGCTAGTCGACTAACTCTGCTCTTCAACTCAAACGGCTAGTTTTCTACAAACCTAAACGGCTCTATTTTTGCATCTAACGGCCATATCCTTTTGTGGGTCTATATATACTCATTTCATGAGTCTTGAATCAACTAATGATCATACACCAACATACTCAAACTTAGTTTACAACATTTTAGGTGATTTAATCACTTGGTTCATCATTCTCTCTTGAAGCCAACTTAGTTCTTAATCTTTGAGAGATTTTAGTGAGGGCTTTATTATTATTGTACATCATCTACTCTTTGAGGAGTCTTCTATATTGTACACATTCTCAATATTCATATTGTAATCTTGTGAGAGTTAAGGGTTGTGTGAATCCCTTGTAGGTGAAAATCTATCACATTGAAAGTAGATTGTGGGTGAGTTGTCTTCCACCTTTGAAAGAAGGAAAATTGTAAAGGTTTCTCCACCTTGAAGGAGTGGTCCATAGTGGATTGTGGAATCCTCAAGACGGAGCTCTTGAGGCGTGGACGTAGACGGAGATCGAACCACGTTAAAATCTTGTGTTTGAATCTCTCTAACTCTTCTCTTGCATTTCAATTTATACTTGCTATATATTGTTGAGTTGTGATTCTTTCTTGCTTTCTCATTTCCAATTAAATTTGTTAACTTGTTTATATTCCGCTAAATTTAATTGGACCTAAAATTTTAATTTGGTAATTATTGTTAAAGTTTGCAAAACATCTATTCACCCCCCTCTAGAGGTATATACTTGGGCCAACAGGTTTTAAATAATCTTATTAATATTTTGAATATTTTTGATATTGGATATTGGATATCATCAAAATTTGAAAAACCTTATCTCTACTATCTCATGATGGGCAACCACACTAGGGTTTACAAACCTTAGTGTGTCACGGCCACTAAATGGCCTTGGTTTTTGTTTTATATTCTTTACATATTTGATTTATTAAATGTTTTTATGAATAAAATTGTTTCAAAATATTTTTGGAAATTAAATGTAAATAAATAATAACAAAAGTGAAATTAGGTTTTGTAAAAACCCTTATTGCCAATTTTGGGATTTAGGTTTAAACAAGAGTTGTTTTAGCTTTTTAATTCGATTAAAATGCATAGGGTAATCTACATTGATATATTGAAGTGTCCTAACTGTTAGAACATGTAAATATATTAACATGAATTGATTTATATATTTTTGAAAGTCAAAACAGGTTGCTGTTTTTCTGGGCAGCTACTAAAACAAAGTTGTAAAATGTTTAAAAATTGTTTTTAAAGGTTTGTATAACTAGCCACTTATCTACTTCACTAATATAAGGTCTTGACTAAATATAGGAAGAGTTCCCATGATTTATTTTGACATTTAGATAGCCGCATTAAGCATTTTGTGACCGATACTCAAATCTGTCACGATTTGGAGTTACAGTCACAAATCGCTTTAAAGTGATACCAAACGTTGGAATCACTTAACGAGACCCCTGCCATTGGAAAGAACACTGAAAATCCTAGTGAATTGAAGTGTTCTTGAATTTTAAAAATTGTTTTAAATAGGGCAAATAATTATTGCAAAACAGGGGCTGATTCTTGGAGTTTTGAGAAAACACTAAAGTAAAGAGTTACTTAATTTCAAGGCGATTAAAATTGGTATCTATTTTCATGGGATGATAAATAGAATAAAACATGTCTTAAATATATATCATTGTCATTTATTACTTATTCCTTTATTGCTTTAATTTATGCGATGAGATTGTTTAAATTAAAAATGGAAGGTTATGGACTTAAAGACCAATTAAATGAGATGTGATTGGCCGCATGTGATGTGATTCTTTTATGGGTTGTAATTTAAGTTGTTAAATTATTGGTGATGTAATTTTAATTAAGGCTTGCATGCCTTCTCCCCTTTCTCTCAAATGTATTCCCCTATTCCTTTATACCCTTTCTTTGTTTATTGTAATTGTACATTGAAGATCGAGAAGGTACATGGTAGACCCACGGATGCATGGAGCAGTGGGAGGACAAAGAGAAAACCTTGAGAAGCTCTTTTCTTCATGTAATAGTTACAGGTTAAAATTGCAATCACACTACCCACATTAGACCTAAGGCTCAACTAATGGCTCTAGTTGGGCCCAACCTTAAAAGTCCATTAACTTTCCATAAGACCCATATATATGTTAGATGTATGTTTTAGGGGCTCATTAACCATATTATTATATGTCCTTAATGATAGTGTCCCCTTCCTTTAAGGATAGTGGGAGTATCATTAAAGTACTAATAATAAAGAATGGTTAATAAATTTATATATGTGATATATGTATGCATGAGATGTATGTTTAATCTAATGAGACCTTAAAAAGCCCTCGTTTTCAAAATTAAATTGTTAGGAAGAGGCATACGAGTGCTTTATCCTAGCCTCCCACCATTACAAAGTAGGTGGATTCTTATGGTGGATGTGTTCGGCTGCAGATATGCGGGAGCCCATTCATCCTGAGGGTTCATACTGCTTTATTGCATATTGGATATCATGAGGTGCGATAATGGTACACTCCAAGAACCTATTATGTGAGGGGTGGAACATTCAATTGACCATACTCATATGAATGGTGGGTGTGATTTAACTAAGGAGCACTATCCAAGAACCTATTATGTGAGGATACTGCAATTTAGAGGCTAAAGGAAGGTTGAAATTTGCTTGAGAAGCATTGGGTAAAGAGTTACCCACCCCTTTGGATTAGTGGTCCAAGAACCTATTATGTGAGGTCCACTAGTTCAAATGGGACCCCAATCCCCATTAAGAATTCAATGCTGAATTCTCGAATCCTATAGAGGGAGTATGAGATTTGATAAAATAGTGGGAGACACCATAAAACTAATGACCAAGTTATTATGGTATTAAATAAAATATATTAATTATCTGTTACTTACTTTTGTAGATATCGTAATGGCTTTACTTAAACAAATATCTGAAAAAGATCATCACTATTGTTTGACTGAACTTTTTAATAATAAGAGGCTTGAAGAATTGGGAAGTGTTCCTAATTCAGGATACTATCTATCACTAAGCGATGCTTCCTCTTGGGTATTAGATACTGGGGCTAGTTCTCATATATGTAAAAATATTGAAGAACTAAGAGAGCAGAAAATTAAGTCGAGATCAAGTTACCCTTCGAGTGGGAAAT
>JAESVK010081310.1:0-19497 GCA_017140935.1 Hamamelis virginiana | reverse complement strand
AAAAATAGAAACTTTCTATTTTAAGGTTCAATTGGAACGATTCCAATTTTGCCCTCATTGATAACACTTTATCAATAGGCTTTCACTGGTCATGAGTGACATCTAGCAACATATCATGACATACCCTAGGTTTAGGTGAATAGCAGAACTATGTGAACCCTTCATGTTATTTAATCCTTCATCCCCTAATGTCACAGTTAAGATAATAGGTATGGTTTTAGTCAAACCCTATCTCAACCACTTGATATCTGTCCCACAAAATATAATCTCAATAAGGTAATCGCAGTGAAACTCTTTTCACTGTTTACCTATCACTCTGGCCAGAGGTTCCCTTTGAGAATTATCTTTGTGAACTTATCCTGACATTCTCTCTCATATAACTGAGAGTGATGATCCCTTATTGCACACTTATCCATCTTCATGCATAACTCATTAGAGCCAATAAGCACCGATTACAACCTGATGGTTAAGGCCGTACGAGATACTATCAAACTCTAGCAACCTATGCACAAGACAGCTATGGTGTCTCAGGTCTAAGGACTACCAAATTAATGGACATAACACTAGAATATTCCTTTGACAGAACTACCATAGGAATATTCTTTGCAGATCATGTTCAGTGTACATATTCTCTAATATGCACCCACAGATTAACCTAAGTGTCACTACACTGATAGGAAAGACTACCTATCCTCCATATGAGTTGGTTTAAATCTGTGCTACTCTTCATACGGTTAATTAAATATCCATTTTAATAAACCTTCGAGTAGGAACTCTTTCAGAATAGATGTATATGAGAAATATCAGTCTCTCTATCTCAACTCTTTGAGATGCATATTTCTCTTATCATTTATTCATGGACCTTATCATATATGTAAGAACATATTAGATAAGTTATACCTTCCATATATAGATAATATGAAACTTAATATACCCTTTAGGATTGGTTTTAGGGCATACTTCTAACATACACAACTATGTTGTCTATGGGTAAGATGACCTCTATAGTCTACAGTTTGTAGGGGAAAACACAAAATAGATTTTGAAAAACTGACCGTTGGATTAGATGTACTTCTTATAAATTACATACTCACCAAAAATCAAAACGATCCAACGGTTATTTTTTTTTAAAAACTATGTGGATAAAAATTGTGACATTTTGAAGAATTAAAATATTACAATTTTTCATGGACATTTGTAATAAACTGATCGTTAGATCACTATGATTTTTTGTGAACATGAAATTCGTAACAATTGTATTTAATCCAACGGTCAATTTTTCAAAATCTTTTCTACAATTGTTCCTACGCACACCACCTTATCCACAGTTTGATATATGGTTTGTAAAACTAATATGGAATAAGTATTTTGATAAACTAACGATTGGATTAAATTATATGTGTGTACACATGACACATCATATATACAAAAAATTTCATTGATCAAATGATTAATTTTTTAAAAAAATAATCATATTTTTGAGATGAACTACAAAAAACTATCTAAAATTGTTACAATTTTTTATAATTCGTAATTCTTGTTTTGAAAAATTAGCCATTGGATCAATGTGATTTTGGTGCATAATGTATATAAGTGGAAATTCTAATCCAACCGTTAATTTTCAAAATATCTAATCTAACACTTGCTTTTTCAAGTGGATCCATTTGAGGGAGTCATTGAAAGATTTTTTACTTTAAAAGTATATTACAATCAAGATGAAAAATTATTGTTTTAAAAGTATATTACAATCAACATGCAATTTAGTGGTTTAGACTCTTGAAATACAAGCTTTTTAGTGGAGATAATGGGTTCGAACCCTCTCGAAAGCACATTTAGTGCATTATATTTTGAATTTGTTATTGAAATGGTGGGGCGGGGACGGGGATTCCCCGCCCCTATTGGGACGGGGATGGGGATGGAATTACATACCCTGCTAGGATATGGGGAGGGGATGGGGAGTACTTTTATAAGTGGGGACGGGGACGGGGGAGTGGAAAACCTACCCTGCCTCCTTGCCATCCCTACTTTGTATTTTGTGTTATTACCTTGCCTGAGAGAACATTACCGGGCTATGTTAGTCCCTGAAAAACGAGACATGCTCATATACTCGAAAAAGAAATGAAAACAAAGTAGTGCTCAAATAATTTTTTATTTTTTATTTTTTATTTTATAGACTTATATAAGTATTTAATTAATTTAGATTATTTAATTATGATGTTGGTTACATATAACAAATGCACTAATTTGGTTTTTTTAGATTAAGGAAAAATTTCAACATCAATGGGTCTTCTTGAGAATGCCAAAAATTTTAAAAAATATTTTCAATTGGTTTTGGTACTAGATTACTTCTCATACATCACGTTATACTCATTTCAATCCCTTCATCCTTCAGAAAACACAAAGAAGAGAAATGATTAGTTGTGGACCGGTCCACATGATCATAGCTGTCCATTACTATGATCGGTGTGGACAGTGCGGACCGGTCCGCAACTAATCATTTTCAACACAAAGAACCCCAATCTACAAGGTGATATTTAAACCCCTCCCCAACACCAGCCTATTAATGTCCCTTTGAAGCTTCTTTAATCTTCGAGCACCTAAGGACCTTCTCTAATTTTCGAGCACCTGAGTAAGGTATCATAAAAATGGACATGTAATAAGTTGTGATACAAGGGAGTGTACTCTTGATCAACGTGAACTGACCCTCCTTGAGAGGTACAACATTTTACAAACAATAAGTTTTATCTCCACTCTCCCGATATCTCTATTCCAAATAGCCTTTGCTTTGAAGGAGAAACATAATGGCCACCCAAGATATAGAAAAGGAAGATTGCCCACCTTGCATTCAAGATTTGTCGCCAAAAGGGAAGGTTTATCAACTTTACCCACAAGAATCGATTCACTTTTACTCAAGCTTATGTTCAAATACACTGACGCCTCTAAGCATTAGAGAACACCTCTTAAGTATCTTAGCTGGTCAACCACTGAATCACAAAAAACAGTTGTATCATTTGCATAAAGAAGCTGGAAGATAGCTCCAGAACCCGACCATTCTTTCATCTCGAAACCCCTAATCAAATTGCCTTCCACCATTTTGTTAATAAGCCTTGAAAAATCCTCCATCACTATAATGAAAAGTAAAGGATATAGTGGGTCACCTTGTCTCAAACACGGAATAAAATATCTCCGATATGCTCGATATATCTCCGATATATCCGTATATCTGTGGGTATCAATACGATATTAGACTCGCATATCTTTACCAATATTTTGGTAAGTATCGGTTTAAGGTGGAGATTCATTTGTATACAAGATTATTGATTTATTTATTTACTCCCTTCGTCCTACAAAGATAGGCCTTCTTTCCCTTTTTGGCTGTCCTAAAATGATAATCCATTTTGAAAAGTCAAATTATAATTCTTTTAACCTTCCCATATTATCCTTTATTATTCCAAGAATACCTTGATATGACAACAAATGCAATTGTAGAAAAAGGGTAGTTTTGGAAATAAAAGGTAAAAAAGATCGATATCGATATTTTTGATATGATTGATATATCTATTGGTAGGTTTGGGACCATCAATATATCTCTCGATACTGATATTTAATTCCTTGGTCTTAAACCTCTTGAACTTTTAAAAAAACCTAAGGGTTTTCCATTTATGAAGAATGTACAAGAGAAAGGTCCAATTACCATCATCATAAGCCTTTTTTTCATATCCAACCATGCTTGGAATCTTACAACGAATCCTTGAGTCCACAATCATTAGCTATTAATCAGGCATCTAAGATTTGTCTACCTCGCACAAAAGCATTTTGATTGCAGTGATAATATCCCCTACCACATTAATCTATTACCCAAGGCATTAGCAACGATCTTGTAAGGAACTGTGGGGATTGTATACCTTCAAAACAAATTTGATTGACTTTTGTTCAATTAATTAATGGGATTTATTTAGTATTTTATATTTTTATATAAAGAGCAAACTTTTTCATGAGCTGAATGGAAGTCCTTGAGCGACACTGTACATCTGAAAGGAGTTTCAAATATGGGAGATTTAAATCATCTTTCCTTGTTAGTTAAGAATATCTCACAATTAGTGATAAAGAGTGGGCACTTTATCAAAAAGATTATAGTAGAATGATCTCTATCTAATGGAATGATGGATCTCAACCATTAGAGTGGAAGACTCTGGGTCACCATGCTTATGTATTTAATGCATCAAGGGATCATGATAATTCATCAATTTAATCACTTTCATTATTGATGGTATTGTCATAATTGCTAAAGCAATAGGCTCTAAATCCTTAGAGAATGGTGGACTATATTTCTTTATACTTGCTACTTGACTTACTAATGGGATAGGTCGTGCTAGGTCAATATGCTCGGTATCTTGGGTAGTTAAGTGTAAAGAACTAGAGATTATGAAAACACTTTATTCTCAAGATGGAATCTGCCATGTTTTAAGTAAGTAAATGTTCCCCTGAGCTAATCATTAGTTAATCACTATAAACCTGATCAGTCACAATGATAAGTGTTTATCACAAGTGTAGTGATTAGTAGGTCTTTAATTAGGCCTCAAAGCTTGAGATATAAGTGACTTAAGGTTTGATAGTGATTGGATTACAATCTGAAGTCATTTATGGACATTAATTAGTGGAGGGGCCTTATTGCAATAATTTAGCAAGTTTAGGGACATTTTTTATTTTTAAATTTCTATTATTTGGAGTGCAACTAATAGCATTTAGAGGAGTTGCTATTAGTTAATTGGTTGACTATTTTAAAGTCGAGTTGTTTGATTAAAATAGTAATCAATTGGAGCCAAATAAAGGAAACCTAGTGATCCTCAATTCGAGCCTAAATAGGGTTTTAGAGAGCACTATAAAAAGGAATTAAACTCCTAGGGCAGGCCACTACTCTTGGAGGCCTTCTCTTGTGTTTTGTTTTGAGATCCCAACATCTCTCTTCCTCTCTTGGGAGCCCTAAGGTCATAGAGTTGAATAAAGCTTGGAATATCTAGATTTTTGTGTTCTACATCAATATCCTTCTTCTCCAAAGGTTTCTACCAAGCCCTAGAGGTGTGAAACCCTAATCTTAGAGACTTATATGCCATGTGGTTTCATAGGAATGGTGCTAGATTTTTACAAAAAGTATGCTTTCTCTTGGATTTGGATCTAACAGGAACTGCCACTAAGTTAGTGGTTTGAAATCTCTTATGGCTAGCACACTTACAGTTTTGGGTATCAAAGAGATCAAGTTAGACTATTTTCAATAGAAAACTGTTCGTGGAACCTATGTTACTTGACCTCGGGTAAGGGCGTAGTCATTTATTACGTGTCTAAGTGTCAGATTTGTCTATTTTCCAAAGATTTTCCACTATTTAAAGTATCTGGTAGGAGTACCCTTATGATCATAGCCAATTACTCTTATTGAGTGCAGGTACTCTTGGGTAAAGCAAATAGTTTGAGCAGCATAGCATGGACCTGTCAAAAAAATTCATCATCTTTCATGATTATCGAACAAATTTGGAAAAAGGCTTTAGAGAAACCAGTTCGACCTGATGTTTTATCCCCATTACAATCTTTAAAAGCCCCAATAACTTCATCTTCTCCAAAAGACCTCTCCAACTAAGATAACCAATCCTCGATTGAAGAGCACTCCATACCATCTAGCAAGGATCTTCTGACCACCTCTTCTCAAAAAATATATTTGAAGAACTTTACAAAATTGTTTATGATGTCTCTTTTCTTCCACAAAATCTCCATTGCAATTCACCTTCTTAATGAAGTTAGTCCTTTGATGAGAGTTTTCTAACCTATGAAAGAATTTCGTGTTCTTGTCCCCTCTTTTAACCAAAGAGCCCTTGATTTTTTGACTCCCAGAGATTTCCTTCATCTTTGCTGATCATTTTAACTTCCCTTGAAGATAAAGACGTTTTTCTCTTTAGTCTTTGGTCATTAGATAACCCTCTATCTTCAATAAGATCTAAAGTATTAATCTAGAACTCCCTTACTCTTCCCTCCTCTACCCTGCCAAAGACCTTGTATTCCACTTTTTTATCTTGTCCTTCAAAGCCTTTAGTTTCTTTCTAAAAACAAAACTAAGTGCTCCTAAAAAAATAAACGAATTCCACCCCTCCTCACCATATCCACAAAGCCTTTTGCTTTAAGCCACATGATCTCAAAACGAAAAAGGACCCTTTGAGAAGGTTATCCCCCTTGTAATCAAGAAGAATTGGAGAATGATCATCCATTGGCCTAAGAAGAAGGGATTGAATAACAATTAGATGTTGAACCTCTGAATAAGTCGAAACAAGAAAACGATACAATCCAGACACAGCTAGATCATCATGGTTATTTAACCAAGTAACGAAACCTCCCACCATAGGAATGAATATCAATAGATTATAATGGGTAATAACATCCAATAATGCCTTTATAGATGGTAATATTCTCACACAACCCCTCCTCTCCCCATGAAATTGCACCAAATTAAAATCACCTCCCCCACATAGGAGTTTCTAATCTTTCTCTTCATTAGGACTATACACCCTTGAAAACAACCGACAAAAACCATTAAATCTTTGAAAAGGCAACTCACAGTAGAACGATCCAACTTTGTAACCAATCTATTATCCCGTAAAACGAAAATGCCACCTGTAGTTCCCGTAGCCCCTAGTGCCTCCGACTCCACAAAAATAGAATCCCAAAGGCTTCTAACTAACTCCTTGTTGAGCTTTTCCAGCTTTGTTTGTTGAAGGGTAATTATATCTAGCCTCCATTCTTTTAGAATAGTTTTCATAATCCTTCTATTATCCACTAAATTTAAAGTCTCCTAACATTCCATGAATTTACCTTAAAACTCATTACAACAAAGATAAAGACCAGACCTTTTCTTGCTTTTATTTCCTTCCCTATTGTGTGGACCCCCACATCATTTATCCTAGTTAATGGAACATTCAAGCCTGTATAGCTTTCTTGCTGATTTCTCACTTGACAGTGATATTTTCGTACCAATAAAGGGATCTCTCTCTCTCTCCTTCCATTAGTTGAAAAAAGGCGAAAAACCTCCTTGTTAAAGCCCTCGTTGGACATGTTTAAGAATTTGTTTATTTTAATTCTTCTAAGAACCCATTCTAAAGCCTCAAAATTTACACTCTGCACTGCATTCTGCTTCATTGATAGTAGTAGCTGTTCTACCAAGTCTTTAGGTTTAGGCCTCACAACCATCACTAATTCGCACCACAACGTATTGCAACTGTTACACGGTCTTGGGTAGAACTCAACCCCAAAAGCTAGCTCAAGAGGTGAGGGTGCCCTTACGCTTATATACAGAACATTACTTTCATACCTAGGTGATGTGGGACTTCGCTTCACACCCTCCCTCATGCGCAATGTGCTCACTTGACAGCACCTGTCGCGTGCAGCCCAGGGACACGCACCCTACCCATCCCTCAGTATGCCAGCTCTGATTCCAAATGAGCAGAATCAAACTTCGAAAAATTTTGACCAATACTTGGTTCCACCGAATTGTGAAGCCAAGTAGAACCTGAGCATTTCCCATTTTCCATTTGGCTAGATTCGAGGCATATCCATCAGCTTTAGGATCCATAGGTTTTGGACTAGTTTTGTCAATGTACTCCCTTCGTCCACAACCAATAAGAAAATTTTCCATAACTTTGGCTCAATAGGAGAAGTTATTCTCATTCAAACGGATGCTAATTGTTTGAATTTTCTCGTCGGCCATGTTAAAAAGTTTTGAGAGAGATAAGAGACAAAGATAAGCACCAATGAAAATTTAAGTAGATACTATGGAGAGAAGATAGTGGCAACAGTGGTCAAATAAGAGAGAGATAGTGGTGGCAGAGAGAGAATAGATAGGTAGCAGGTAGTGGCGGCAGTGAGAGAGGTAGCAGGTAGTTGAGGCAGGGAGAGAGAGATAACAGCAGCAAATAGAGAGGCAGTGACGGCAGAAAGAGGAGAAAAAGGCAGCAGGTAGCAGCGGCAGTAAGGGAGGCAGCAATCAGTAGCAGCAAGGAAAGAGAGGCAGCGGTGTAGAGAGAAGCAGCAGTGACAACGGCAGCAAAGATAGAAACAAAAAGAAAACCCTAGTGCTTTGGTACCATGTTACACGGTCTTGGGTAGAACTCAACCCCAAAAGCTAGCTTAAGAGGTGAGAGTGGCCTCACGCTTATATACAACACATTACTTTCATACCTAGGCGATGTGGGACTTCGCTTCACAGCAACAATCTGTCCCATCATCTATTTCATACCCTAAGTGGTGCATCATGCACCTATTAGTATCTGTACTGAACACTCTCCCTTTCCCTTCTTTACTGCACTGCGACAGCCAAATCTAAATTACATAACACCTGATACATTGACCCTCCTCAGGTTTAGCAACAATTAGACCCTCCAATTTGTATAGAGATCCCTTAGAATTACAGATAGAATGGATGATGATGGATAGACAGACATTCCATTGATTCTTCATTTTGGGGCTGAAATACCTCGTCGATCTCAATGAATCATTCATCTATTTTTTTTCCCACCCCTTGCCTTGAAACTTACCTTTAGCACAACACCCATTTTCTTTACGGCGGGAAGGAAATGGAGTTTAGTTCATGAGACCGCGATGGAGTGGAGCAATCACGATAGAATGTTCCTTACCTTAGCTAGATCTCGTCGGTGCCACCTAAACAATAGGAAGGTGGCAGATGCGTGGTGTTTGATGTTGTCATTCATGCATATGTCCCCAATGGAAGAATAGTGATTCGTTCCCTTGTAGATTATGGCCTTACCACTCGCTCCTCGATGGCATTGGGGGGGGATTTGATATAGTAACTTACGTTCATTTGCACTGTGTGTTATCGTTGAATTGGACGAGTTAGCTGTAAGAAGTATGGTTTTGAAAGTGAATTCGGTTCACTGCTTCAGGCTCAGCTTATAGTTTGTGATTGTTAAGAAGCTCTTTTTTAGTGGAAGGCTTTGGTATATTTATCTAACACTTCTATTTCGTCTAAGTGCAAATTCTTGTAAAGAGTTTGTGTATAGTTAAAGGGAAGAAAGTACTCTCTAAGCGGCATCGTCATTTTTTTTCTTTCCAATCTCTAATATTTCCTTTCCCACTCCTTTGGCAGAAAATTTGCAATTGTTCCCACCATGCGGATGCTCCTCCTTTAAGGTGAATTGACATCAATTTCACATTCCTCTCCTCGGAAACTTCATCATAATCAAATAATCTCTAAAGAGTATTAAGCTAATCTACGAATTCATCCGGATTGAGACTTTTTTGGAACTCCGTAGATCAATCTTGATGTTATACTCAACCCTAGACTCTTTCCTTTTAGCATATTGTCTTCCTCTTTGAGGATTCCCAAACGGACTCTCAAATTGAGTTTGATTGTCCTTGGACTCATCACTAACCTAACTTGGAGGTTGTAATTGTTGTACCATATTTATAAGTTCAGCCATCTATCTCCTCAAATCAGCAAACTCATCTTCTTGACGATGTGCTGTGGTCTAGCATGTCTTTCCATCGAAGGATTAACATCCACACTTTCACCAATATTTACTTGATTGTCTCTACTTCTACCTCTTACCTCTTCTTCCTCTCCCTCTTTGTGCCATAAGAGGCTTCAATATTACACACAGTAGTACACAAAAACACTCCACCAGTAGTGTGCTTGATCACAATAACAAAGCAAATCATAGCAACCAGATCACAGTAATCAGATCACTAATTGGTCACTGCAGCAAATTGAATCAGTGGTATCTTGTCTATCTTGGTTATGATTATGCTGCTGTCCAGCATGTCTTCCTACTAGAGGATTAACATCAATACCTTGACCAATATTCACTTAATTGTCTCTACCTCTAGCTCTTCTTCCTCTCCCTCTTTGTGCCATAAGAAGCTTCAAAATTACACACAGCAGTGCACAAAACACGTCACCAGTAGTTTGCTCAATCACAATAACAAACCAAATCTCATTAACTAGATCACAGTATTTAGATCATTGATCGAGCACTACAGCCAATTGAATTAGTGGTATCTTAAATAGACGCTACTAAGGCAATCGAATCAGTAGCTTTAGTATTCAATTTCAAATGTCAAGAGAAACTGATCAATTGACAGCAAAAATTTCAAATCACTTTGCAAATTCTCGAATATGAAACACTCTAATCAATGGAAAGAGATCAATCAAGCAATTGATCATAAGTTCACCAAAGGTTTAGTCGATTAGACTCGACTTGGTTACATCTTTCAAATTTGATAAGAGTTCCAGCTCTTAAACTCTGTTGATACTCAAACAGTAGCGATGTCATGTAAAGGGTAAATGCACAAACCAATAAGAACCTGACACATGGAACAAAGACCAGATCTCTTGATCTTGTGTCCAATTTAATCCCCCCCGTCAAGTTGCCTTGTCTTGCTGGGCCTACCCTAGGGCAGATGCCTTCCATGAGGATGCCCACCACCATGGTGGAGGCTAGGGCGCACGAGCTGCCTCAACTCCCCTTAGATGTGCCCAAGGCATCACTTTACGATGCTTTATGCTTGCTCGGATCAACAACAGAGCCTGAGGAGACTCGACTTCTAGCTTAGTGCTGGATATGGGAGGGCATGGGGTCATTGGCTATCGACCTCACCCTCTTAGGATGATTTGATGGGAGTAAGGATTAGAGGTTGGGATGAAGGCCGGCTAGGTTAAGGAAGCTCTTCCCCCTATGATTGAGGGGGAGAGGACGTTTTCTGGCTTAGCCTACTTGAGAGCATGATGAGCATGACGTGCTCTGAAACACGTGGCAAACATCCCATAGTTTATGCATTGCAGCGAGCATGATGTGATCTGAAACACATGGCAAACACCCTACAATTTACTTATTGCAGCTATTGACTCGTCGCATTAGTGCTAGTGCATGCATGCACACTTTGACTCACTGTGGACTTCCACCCCTAGGTCGTAGGTTCCTCCCATTGGACCTGTAATACCTAATCTTCAACCTAGAAAGACTAAACTAAGTATCCCATGTTGGCTCAACCTTAATCAGAACTTGGTTGTCTCCCACATTTTGTCTTGTTATGAGAGGCACACCCTATTATGGAAGAGGGGTTATGTGCACATGAACTTAGATATTAATGAATTATAGAGAGGAAAACTCTATATTTTCTGATAACTAAAACAGTAGGAAAGACTAGAATATATAGGAGAAACATCACAACAGATCTGTCATTGAATCTCCACAATTCTAGTAACAATCAATCCCTTAAAACAAGGGATATACATGGACAAAATAACATATGAGATTTGGGATACAGCCATCCTTATCTCTTTATTTTAAACTAGCAAACGGAATAAATAAAAACAGAAACAAATCCCTATAAATCAGGAACTAAATTTCGGAATTCCACACTCCCCCTCAAGCTGGGAATAGATATCAATCATTCCCAGCTTGGAAGTCAATTCTTCAAACTTTATTCTTCCTAGAGCTTTCGTTAGAATGTCAGCCACTTGAAGATGTGTAGGAATGTAAATCAAGTTTAGTATCCCTTCTTCAACCTTTTCTTTGATGAAATAACGGTCTAGCTCCACATGCTTAATCCTATCATGATGAACATGATTTTTAGCAATACTGGTTGTAGCCAAATTATCACAAAACACCTTCATTGAATCTTTTGTTGAAATTCTTAATTCGTTAAGCAATCTTCTCAACTAAATCCCTTCACATATACTCTGAGCTAAAGCCCTGTACTCTGTACTCTGCCTCGGCACTACTCCTTGCAACAACAAACTGCTTTTTGCTACGCCAAGTTGCCAAGTTACCAAGTTTCCCCATACATAGGTGCAATAACTAGTTGTTGATCTTCGGTCTGTAACGAATCCTGCCCAATCTGCATTTGAATATACTTCAACTTCCTTATTCGTTCCTTTCGAAAGAATATTCCTTTACCCGGAGTCATTTTCAAGTATCGGAGGATCCGATAAACTGTTTCAAGATGTTCTTCATTGGGCTTGTTCATGAATTGACTTACAACACTAACCGGAAAACCTATATCTGGCCTTGTGTGAGAGAGTTAAATGAGTTTTCCTACCAGCCGTTGATATCTCCCCGTGTCAATAGGAGGACTATCCTCTTTTAAACCAATTTTGTAATTTGATTCCATCGGAGTGTCTGCAGGCTTGCATCCTAACATTCTAGTTTCTTTCAGTAAGTCCAAGATGTACTTTCGTTGTGAAACCACAATACCTTTCTTCGAATGAGCAGCCTCCATGCCTAGGAAGTATTTCAGAGTTCCTAGGTCTTTGATTTCAAATTCTCTAGCAAAAACTTCCTTCAAGTAGTCCATTTCTTCAGTATAATCCCCTGTCACAATAATATCGTCAACATAAACGATTAGAATAGCAACTTTCCCATTAGGAAAGAATTTAGTGAACAAAGTATGACCAGCTTGCCCCAGAGAGTACCCATGCTTCTTGACTACTTTTGTGAACCTGTCAAACCACACTCTAGGAGATTGCTTAAGTCGATACAGAGACTTCCGGGGCTTGCAGACTTTGTTAACATTACTTCTTGTCTCAAAACCTGGTGGAATTTCCATGTACACTTCATCTTCCAAGTCACCGTTGAGGAAGGCATTTTTTACATCTAATCGATGAAGAGGCCAATCTAAGTTAGCTGCCAAGGATAGCAAAACCCGAACAGTATTAAGCTTGGCAACAGGAGCAAAGGTCTCTTGGTAGTCTATGTCGTAGGTTTGAGTGAATCCTTTAGCAATAAGCCTTGCTTTGTAGCGGTTTACATTCCCATCTGGTTTATACTTGACAGTGAAAATCCACTTGCATCCCACTGGTTGTTTCCCTTCTGGTAGATCTATGAGTTCCCAACTACCACTCTTTTTTAGAGCACTAATTTCTTCTCCAATTGCTGCCTTCCATTATGATTTTTGTAGAGCATCATAAATACTATGTGGAATTTCTATATTGGATAAATTAGTAACAAAAGCCCGATATTCTGACGATAGACCATCATAAGAAACAAAATTGTAGATTGGATGCTTAGTACATGATCTCACACCTTTCCTCAATGCAATAGGAGCATCCAGATCATTATTAGCAGTAACATCAGTCTGAATTTCATGAACAATATTACCTGGACTGTCTAGACTTGGATTGGATCCATGGTTTTGCTCGGGAAGTGTGCGATCCTCTATCTCCTCTTGGGGTCTTTTCCTCCTTGAATAAACACATAGCTCGTGATCAATTGCAGGTTGAGTGCATACTGGAGTGACAGGGTCTTGATTGTTAGGCAAAGTTGTTTTGGTGATGGTGTTTGGCTCGGTTTCTGGTGGAATGATATTTGGCTCAGTTTCTGGTGGAATGATATTTGGGGTGTCAAACCAAAAATTACATTCTTCTAAGTTCTCCCCCTGAATGTGAGTTTTTGGGTAATAGGATTGGTTCTCAAAAAATGTTACATCTATAGATGTGTAGAATCTTCTAGTGATAGGTGAGTAACATTTGTAACCTTTTTGATTGGGTGAGTAACCAAGAAAGAGACATTTGATGGCCTTTGGGTCAAATTTGCTTCGGTGCTGTTGAGGGATATGAACGAATGTTGTACACCCAAATACTTTTAATGGTAGGGATGAGATGATCCTGGTATCTGGGTAAGAGAGGAGAAGGGCTTGGCAAGGTGTTTGGAATTTGAGAACTCTTGATGGCATTTTATTAATGAGGTATGTGGCTGTGAGGACTGCCTCTCCCCAAAAATGTTTGGGGACATTTGTAGTGAACATAATAGATCTGGCTACTTCAAGAATATGTCTGTTTTTCCTTTCCGCCACCCCGTTTTGTTGAGGAGTGTCAACACAAGAGCTTTGATGCACTATCCCATGACTCATAAGATATTCGCCAAGTATAGATTTGAAATACTCTTTAGCATTATCTTATCTAAACACCTTTATTTTTGTCTGAAATTGTGTTTGGATCATGCTGTTGAAGCTTTTGAAGATAGTACCAACCTCAGATTTTTCTTTCATTAAATATATCCAGGTTACCCTAGTATGATCATCAACAAAAGACACAAACCACCGAGCTCCTGAGACATTTTTAACTCTAGAGTGTCCCCATATATCACTGTGAATAATTGCAAAAGGATGAGATGTTCTGTACCCTTGGATTGGATAATTGTTTCTCACATGTTTGGATAATTGACACACTTCACATTGGAAAAACTCAGTATTGGTATTATTGAATAAGGTGGGAAACAATCTTTTCAAATACTGGAAATTGGGGTGACCTAATCTATGCCACAACATGATTGCACTATTGTTATTGGATAAATTTGAAAAGACAGGGAAAGACACACTACTTGCAACTTGAGCTTGTTCTTTAGAATTATTAGGACTTTTAAGGAGATAGAGCCCTGCACACTCCTTAGCATTGCCAATCATCCTCCCCGATTCGAAGTCCTGAAATTCACAATGATTTGAGAAGAAATTAGTAACACAATTCAAATCCTTGGGAGTTTGCTTATGGACAGCAAATTGCAAGTCAAATTTGGAACCAAAAGAACAGAAGTTAGAATTAGTTCATCTGTAATAGCAACAGATCCTCTTCCAGGCACCTTAGTCAATGACCCATTAGCAATTCGAACCATAAAATTTCCAGAACTTGGGCTATAGTTGAGAAATAGGGTAGCATTACCAGTCATATGATCAGATGCACCGGAGTCTACAATCCAGGTGTTGTTTTTCTCCATTTGAGTGCTCAAAGTCGCTGAGAAATTACCTTTTTGAGCGATTGATCCAGTTCCTGTGGGCTGTGAAGGGAATGATGATTGTTGATTGATTAATTTTTGAAGCATTTCAATTTGCTCTTTACTGAACAGTGAGGTCTTGGGTTCAGACTGTGCTTCTCTAGTGGTCATGATGCCGCGACTTTCAGCAGGAGTTCTTGGTTTCCAGTCCGCTGGTTTCCGTGCAACTTCCAGCAGTTGTCCTTGGTGTGTCCAGGTTTTCTGCAGTGGTCACACCATGGTCTTCCTCCCCTCTTTGGCCCATTATTGTCCAAAGGAAAATTAGTTCCGCGGGCTGCAAGGGCAGAGCCTTCATTCGGGTTTAGTGGGACTTGGTTTCCCATCATAACCTTCTTCCTCCTTTCCTCTCTTCTAACCTTAGAAAAAACTTCTCTGATTGAAGGAAGAGGCTTAATCCCGAGGATTCTTCCTCTTATTGCATCCAGATCTTTGTTAAGACCAAATAAAAATTGAAAAAATTCTTTCTTTGTCAACAATCTTTTTATACTTGAGACTACATTCTGGACAGTCAAGTTTAGCGTCATCAAAGAGATCTAGTTGCTGCCAATACCTATTCAGGATATTAAAATATTGAGTGACAGTAAATTCACCTTGTTGGAGATCATGTAGGATACCTTTTACCTCAAATAATTCAGAGGTATTTTCGTTATTAGAGTAGGTTTCCTTTGCAGCATCCCAAATCTCCTTGGTTGTCTTGTAGTACATGAAGTTTTCTCCTATTTCTTTGGTCATGGAATTTATTAACCACGACATCACCATGCAGTTTTCAGATTTCCATGCCTTGTATTTTTGATCCTCTGTTGATGGAGTGGTGGCTCCCCTGGTGAGGTAGTCATCTTTTCCTTTCCCACAGATAAACAACATAACTGAATGAGACCACTGCAGGTAATTTTTTTCATTCAACTTATGCTTGGTGATAGGCATAACCAGACTTTCTGATCCGCCATTGATGTTGGAAGAGATGGCCTCTTGGCTAGAGGTCATGTCCGAGATAGAGGTTGTGTCTGCGATGGCCAGTCCGTGTTTCACCATTTTGGTTGGGATAGGTATAGATTTGGCTCTGATACCATAAAGAATTATAGAGAGGAAAACTCTATATTTTCTGATAACTAAAACAGTAGAAAAGACTAGAATATATAGGAGAAACATGACAATAGATCTGTCATCGAATCTCCACAATTCTAGTAACAATCAATCCCTTAAAACAAGGGATATACATGGACAGAATAACAGATGAGATTTGGGATACAGCCATCCTTATCTCTTTATTTTAAAATAGGAAACATAATAAATAAAAACAGAAACAAATCTCTAAAAATCAGGAACTAAATTTCGGAATTCTATAGACATAGACACAATATATCATCAATAGTGCCAACAACTAAGTCAACGGCTGTAATTACGTGTGGGCACCTTCTAGCTTCTTGAGCTCGATACCAAAACTCCCTTGCGTAAGGGTTAGGGTTGACTCCGGTCCCCATGCCCTTTGTTCTTCCTTACTACTCTGTTAAGCTCTCAAGTCGCTTCATTCTCTCCTCCACCTTATACTTTTTACGATTGTGTCATCTTGCGTGGCTAATGTCCAGGTCAAAATCCCCACTCAAGCTTACACCGCAAACAAACTTGATAAAATTTGACCAAATTGCGGCTCTCAAACTCGATCAGATCCAAGAACAATTGAGCTATCTTAACTATTCTTCAATTGCAATTGATTTTCTACAAGGAGTTGATCACTATTGGAGCTGTATGGAAGCTTCGAACTTTGGAGAATCACTAAGAATGCATTGGAACTCATTTTCTAGGGTTTTTGCTAGAACAAAATCAAGGAATTAAGGCTTGAATCCAATCGTGGATGCTCAAACTTAGTGGAAATGGATCGGAATGCTCTGATGCCATATGATCTCAATTGAGATCCAAATTCACCAAGAAATTGAAGATAAATTGCATTGAATTGAAGAACTAAGTTGGAAATAACAAAGAATAGCCAAACAGAGAACTTAAAACTCTGTTACAGGTATGCAACTGATTCTAAAATGATGTAAAACTGATTCTTTAATTGCTAGATAGGTATTTATAGGCTCCTATAATATTCTAACTAACTAGTTTATGAAATACTAACCTACTTAGCTATTTCAAAAGTAAATGACAGCACGGTACAATTCTTAGCATTCATCATTCAATTTCTTATATGGTTTCTTCCACATTCTTGGGATTTTAGCTTTTTCGTAATTTCAATGATAGAGAATGTTCTGAGCTTTCATTTTACTTTCATAATGGGGTTTATTTTGGGCGATTGGTTTCTGATAAAAGGAAGTGGTTACCTGAAGCTTTTCTTGTAAGTCCTTTTTTCAGTACTTTGATTGATGTCCTTTCCATTCCAAATTTTCTTCCTTATTTGATGATTTGGAGACCAAAGGTGCCTATTAAAGTTCAAGTTTTTGCTTATTGCGTTGCCCTTAGGAGAATCAATAATAATGATGTGTTCCAAAGGAGAAGACCCTTGTCTTGCTTTTCATCTAAGTTGTGTGTTATGTGCAAAACCTTGGGTGATACTCGGGTGTGAGAGTGAGGATGTCTATTAGAGGAAGAGAGAGAGAGAGAGAGAGAGAGAGAGAGAGAGAGAGAATAAATTAAGAAAAAAAGGTATTGAGGGACGGTGAGGGAGATAAAGAGAAAGAAGATTGAGGGAAAAAAAGTAGATTGAAGAGGAGCTGGCCACGTCAGCTTTTTAAAAGGGGGCTTGGATTATCTAATAGTAATAGATAATAGATGCAATTCTCAGCTTTATTTTAACTGTTGTTTTGCATGAACATGTGTAGCATTGTAATTTTTATTTTTACTCCATTGGATAGTTGTCTTGATCATTTCCATTTATTATAATGTACCTCAATGTTTCACCTTGTTATTCTTTTTTCCTTATTGCAGAATTATACTTTGACAGAGGCAACTTTTATGATTTTACATCTCTCGGTGAGTGTATTTAAGTGTAAAATATGTTAAAATAGATTAATAATAAATTCCTATGAAGATGGCAAACCAATGGGCAAAACAACATATTCATTTCATTTTTCTTGTCAGTCTCATTTTTTGCTGTATACATGATTATCATTTTCGACATGAACCCATGCTAAACTTCTTTCTCAGTGTGATTGTTATGGGTGCAGCAGTTGTCATTTTTTCTCCATTGATCAGTGATAGTAAGTTGCTGTTTGTGTATAGGTCCTGACTCTCATTATTTTTTGTGCAGTGCGTGAGCTTGATGTTCCTGGTGAATTATATGAAAGAAAGACATATCCCTTTGAATTTTCTACTGTTGAGATGCCATATGAGTCATACAGTGGAGTCAATGTAAGGCTTAGGTAGGTTATATGTCTGATTGTATAGTGATAGTAATTTAATTGGAGCTTGTACGATATTCTTGAGACTAAGTTGTCTAAAACCAATCCTTTCCGAATGATTCTGTGAGACAAAATTGATGATGAAAATTTGGTTTCTGTTCTTCCCTTGCTTTTGTCCATTATCTATGTTTAATGGTGCCATGGATATAAAACAAATATAAGTTCATTATCTCGTTGTTTCTTTTTTCTTAGTGAAACCTTCCATGTTTTTTCATTTTGTGTGTGTGTGTTAGGAGTAACTTGAAATGATTAGGAGCCACTTTTCTCTCATCTCTCTCTTTTTTGCATGTTCTATCATCCAAGTAACATGGACCATGGACCCAGGGCTTCAATAATGCGTTGATGATGAGCTTGGTGTAGTTTTTTGGGCTTCCAACATAATGGGCATGGGCAAATCCTAAACTATGGGCATAGGTGTGGCAATGGTGCTAACATTGGCTAGGTCCCTAGCTAATGATTCTACTTTGACATAAACACATTCTAGGTCTTGCTTGACTACAGATCCAATTGTGGTCCAATTGTGGCCTCTTTGCCAATCATGGCATTGGTATGTGGTGCCGTGGCATTCGACTGGCTAGGGAAACTCTAAAGACTAAAATATTTGTCCTTCTCTAGTCAAGACGAAAAATGGGATGTCCTGGACTCGGTTCCCATTAAGGGTCCACTTTCGATCAAATAGTTGTGTGCATGTCACACATGTTGGATATAGCACGGACACTTGTAAGAGGAGCCTTGTATGTGTCACATGCTGGCATGTCTTTGACAAGCCTATACTTGTGTCTGGGTAAAATTATAATTTTATATGGCTATATTTATTTACTGTTGTGCCCTTGCCATGTCCATGTTCCTTTTCTTTTCCATTTGCTGTGTTGGTGTGTGCATATAGTGTTATAAGTCTGTGTCTCTTGTTTGTTTCCACAGTTATAATTAGCCCAAGTAATGGACCAAAAAGCAAGATGTGGTACCCTAGGGTGCCAAAACTGCACCTCTTTCAACTGGTTAATAATTGCTTCTATTGTAAACTAATGACTACTAACAAGTAATGTATGTTATTCTCTCTGTTTTTATATATATATATATATATTATATTTTTTATATTTTTGATAAGTAATGTATGTTATCCTATCATTAGCAAAATGGTTCTTCTTTTAGAAGTAAGTTAGTTGTGTCTTGTACTCTGATAAGGATAACCCTATTATAGAATGATGTAATGGATGCTCTTATGCGAAGAGTTTTGTGATTGAATAAAATTTGTGTATTTTAGTTTGTGTAAGAGG
>JAESVK010081309.1:0-45690 GCA_017140935.1 Hamamelis virginiana | reverse complement strand
GTTTGTGTAAGAGGCTGGGCAAATTCTAGGGGGCACCTAGGTGATCTCTCTCTCTCTCTCTCACACGCGTGCGCGCGCACACACACTAATGTTCTCCCTTATTGTTGTTTATATTTTTGTTTTAAAGTTCAATGAAACCAGGCTCTTCTCTCCTTTAACTATCTTCTTAATAATGGTAGTTTCTTGCTTTCTTACACAGCACTTTTCCTTTAATACCTTCATATATTCCCCTACTGTTATTCCCAAGAAGCCCTTATAAGGGTCTTTTACTGCTGTATTGCATTAGTTTGGTAACAGAGCGAAGTCCAGTGAACTTTCCTTAGTGCTGCTATATCCACAAACTTAAGGGCAGAACTTTCTATATAATTAGTTTCACTTGTACTTAGAAAAATCAGGAGTCAAAGAGGAACATTACCAAGAACTTCCCTTCTCTTAAATGGAGGAATCGTCAAATTATACGAGCTTGAAGTTTGATGCCTTGCTACAAACACTATTCTGGAAGCAATTTACTTATTTTATTTTTCCTTGGAATGCCTTTTTTGTACATAGGAATTAAGTAACTAAGGTAAGAAAGACTCTGTGATTAAGGCTGCTAAGGCTCCAATTAGTTTGGAGTCTATATAAAAAATTGTGTTACATGTTGTTGAGAGGAGTTTTCTTGAGTGGAAGGAATCTGTGTTCTTAGCTGGATAAACTAGTAGTACAATTGACACAACATAGTCAACAATTCTTCTTTCCCATTGTTTTACCTCAACATCCTTTTCTTCATTTATTTATGAGTTCTGAAGAGAATGGGACCTTTTTTCCTTACATCTATCTTTTTTTTTTTCTCTAACGATTCTAATTTTTTCCTTAACATATCCCACCACCTCCCTTTGTAAGATTGTCCTTAAATCTTCTAGGGTGAAAAATAAAAAAACTTTAAGCGGGCCTACTTTGGAAATAACTGCCTCTTATTGATTAATTGCAGCTATCAAATTTTGGATGCTTACAAATATTATTTTGATCATCATAAGTTAGCATCATTTAAAATTTGATATGGTTATGTCATCCTTTGTGCAAATTGTATGTCAAACAAAGGCTTTACTTCCCAAGGATTTATTTTGCTAGCCTAAGCATGGATTAGGTTTTTCTGGCTCCATAGCTGCCTTTGCCATCATTAATTGCTCGTAGCATTCTCCCAATATAATCATTGTGATACTATCTTCATGTTTTAGTGAGGTTCACAGTGTCATTCTTTCATTCACCTATCCAAAGAAATCCCACTCATTTGATTTAATATTTCCTAGTTTTACTGTCTTTGGCTGATGAATTTTTTTTTTTTTTTTTGAAAGCATGAATTTTGTATTGCAAGGTCTGAAATTTCAAACTGCAATAAATTTCCTAAACAGAGGAAAACAAAGAAATGACAGCTTGGTTAAAGTTTTTTTTCTTTTTAACTTGCAGGTATATTTTAAAAGTGACAATCAGCCGTAACTACATCAGCAACATTGTGGAGTATCAGGATTTCGTGGTACTCCATTTTTGTTTCTGTTATTGATATACTGAACTACTGTGCTGTGATAGTTGAATTCAAGTTAAACTGCTATGACATTAGAATTTACCATGTCTGTTCATCAATTCTTTTTATTTAATGTTTTTTATTGTTTGATTGTGTTCAAATAAGTTGAAGTGATGATAGAAATTGTATCCAGGTCCATGACCTTGAAGGAAAGAAGTCGGTTATAATGGAGCGAGAAACAAATTGTGATTTTAGGTTGTCTGGATTTAGGAAAGGGAAATTAAATCAAATGATGTGCCACATATGGTTCTAACCTAATAATGCATTTAGGTTTCAGTTTGAGAAGTTTTGCATTGGGTGAGTACTTATCATTATTTAGCCATTGTATTCCATATAGCTTATGGATAGTTATTTGTTGAAGACTAGATGTCAACAGGTTTTAGGGCTTGGGGTTTGGTATTGGTTTAGCCATGGGGTTACATCACTGTATGGTGACTTCATAAAAATACTATTTTAAAAAATAAATAATTGAGGAATGATAAAATAATATGTCAAGAAATTACAAGAAGTTGATAGAAGGATCACTCATCCTTGTTATCATACTTCCTTTTCCTTAACTAATAATATTTTTGCATCTTATCATCAAAAAATGATGGTGAGGATGAAGATAATCATTAATTTTCATTTCTTTTTGGGCAAACAATAATGTTATAAATGAAAAGAATTATAGCATAAAGGACTAGAAGTCCTCCAAGAAAGGATAAACTTAAAAGCCTAAGAACCAAAAGGAAGAATCTAAAAAACAGGAGAAGGAAAAGTTTAAAGAAACTTGACAAAAGCGAGAGGAACTCTTAATGTGGGTAAAAGTAACCATAAAAAATTCTGAAGCTTTGGCTCTTCTTTTGCACTTGTTGCCAGAATGACCATTATTCATGTCCTGTGTTTGGTTTTGCTGTTCGTCGTTGAAATTTTTTTCAGCTTGATGTTAAGAAGCCTTCCTCAATGGACATCTTATTGACGAATTTTACATGTGTCCTTCTCTTGGTCTTACTCTTTCTCATGGTCATGTTAGCCTTTTGCACTTACTCTTTATGGTTTAAAATAGTCTCCTCGAGCATGGTACGAGCTTTCAGTAGGCAGTTAGTCAGAATGGCTTTTATTTTAGTGTTCTTGCCACACCTCTCAAGGTTTTGTTGTTCTTCTATTGTATGTGGATGACATGATTAGTGCTAGTTTTAATTCTACTGCTATTAATGAGGTGAAATGATATATATTCTAGGAGTTTGAGACGAAGGATTTGGGTCCTTGCGTTATTTCTTGTTGAGGTTGCCTCTTCTCTTAAAGGCTTTCTTATATCGCAATCTAAGTATGCCAATGAATTGTCTCGTCTTCCTTATAACATGCTTATTTCTTCACCATAAATCACACATCCTTTCGGTTTTGTTTTGTACTTGACAAAGTCTCGATGCACTTCGGGCTCACATCATGAGTTTTAGGGGGGGGGGGGGGATGTGAGATTTATGTATCTGTTTGTAAATATTTTAATTATTAAGAGTAGTTTAGCCATTTTGGCTTATTAGGGTTGGATCTATATATTACCTTTTGTAATCAAGTTTAAAGTTAATGTCACTATTTATTCTCTTTACAAAGCTTTCGGTCGTAACCCTCACGATGCTCTAGAAACCTCCCTTGGTTTCCTATTAGCAATGATTGACAAATTAACTGAAGACAAACAATCTACTATCCATTTTCTCTAACTCCGACCAAAATCTTTATTTTCCATAAAAAATCCAAAAAATCCAACTCCATTTGATCATATGCTTTTTCCAATTCAACCTTAAACAACAAACCTTTCTTCTTTTTACTCCTATACTCTTCCACCACCTCATTAGCTACTAGAAAAACATTTAAAATCTGACTCTTTTTTGCAAAATCACCCTGAGAATATTAAATGGTATCTGATAGTAGAGTCCTCAATCTCTTAGCTAACACCTTTGCCAAAATCTTATACAAAGAAGTAACCAAACTAGTTGGCCTAAAATTCTAAATACTTTTGGGATTGCTCTTCTTTAGAATAAAGCAAATATGCCAAGAATTGACTATCCTATTGTTAAAGAATTCCTAAAAAACCTTTACTAAATCATCTTTCACAACATTCCAATAATCTTGAAAGATCTTCATTGTAAAACCATTCGGACTTGGGGATTTATCCCCACCACAATCAAAGTCTGCTTCTCTGATTTCCTCTTCCTTAAATCTTCTTCACCCACAAATTAACTGAAAACAAACATCCATAATCCATTTCCTCCATCTCCGACCAAAATCTTTGTTTTCCATTAACAAATCCAAAAAATCCCGCTCCATATGATCATATGCTTTTTCAAAATCAACCTTAAACAACAAACCCTCCTTTTTTCTACTTATATTCTCTTCCACCACCTCGTAATAAAATCTGCTTCTCTTCTACAAAATCACTTATAAAATCCTTCTTCTTCTTTCTACTTATAAAATCTCTTCTACAAAATCCTTCTTTCTTCTTTCTACTTATAAAATATGCCTCTCTTCTACAAAATCACCTTGAGAAGATGAAATGGTATTTGAAAGTGCAGTCCTCTATCTCTTAGCTAACACCTTGGGCAAAATCTTATACAAAAAAGTAATCGTACTAATTGGCCTAAAATCCTCAATACTTTTGGAATTGCTCTTCTTTAGAATAAGGCAAATATGCCATGACTTAACCACCCTATTGTAAAAAAATTTCCTCAAAAACCTTTAGGGCTTGATTGGAAGTAGGAAATGGGGCCGGAATTGGCGCATGGATTTGGAATTGGGCTTGCCAATTCAAATTCCGTCATTTGGAGGCCCGTTTGAATTGGATTTATAAATTCACATCACAATTCCGACCGGAATTAGATGCGTGCAATTTTGAGTCCCATAATACTTGGGGGGGGGGGGGGGGGGTGTTATTTGTAATTCCCATCAAAGGAATTGAGCTTTTTCCTTCCCGATACCACCCGCGCCCAGCCCGAGCGTCTGTTCTCTCTCTCATTCCCTCATTCCTCTTCTCACTTCGGCGAACCGAGACACCACCGGCGGCGGCTCTTCTCATCGGCGTCACTGCACCTTCGGCATCCCCTCTTCTATCTTCAATCTTCACAAGTCTGTGAGGAAGGGGATTAATACGAACTTCTCTCTACCCTCAGTTCCTCGCGAGTCGCGAATCGAATACCCATTCTCTCTTCTCGCTTCACAGTGAGGCACCGTCAGATTCGATTTCTTCACCCACGAGAGGCCGAAAGCTCTATCTTCACACACCCTGGTACGGAACCCTAACCCTAAGGCAGATTCATCATGATTTTTCCCAAAGATAAAGTAGCAGCTTTTCTAGGTAGAGAGCCATGCATCCTCTGAGTTGATCTAACCCAGTTTTAATTCATTCAAACCCTAGAATTGAAATTTTGGGAGAAAAATTTCAATTTCTAATTCAAATTCTTTAGGCCATTCAATCATTATAATCACAATTCAATTCAAATTCCAATTCTGTCAGAATTGAAATTGAAATTACAATTCTCTATTTCAATTCCATTTCCACGTTCCAATCGGGCCCTTACTAAATCCTCTTTCACAACATTCCAGCAATCTTGAAAGATCCCCATTGTAAAACCATTTGGACTTGGGGATTTATCCCCACGACAGAGACTGCTGCTCCAATTTCCTCTTCCTAAAATCCTCTTTCACCCACTTAAACTTGGCCTTTTTTATTCCAAGACATTTCTTCCTTAAAAACATCTCCTCAAACTCACACTTCAATTCCGATATAGAAGTTTAATAGATCAACATGGTTTCAGATGTAGTGAACGTTTTCTAAATATCTTATGCAATAAACTACACATTTTTGCCATTCATTGTTCAACACATTTTAGCCATTCATTGTTCAAAAGTGTGATCTCTCTCTCTCTCTCTCGTACATTATTCTCTAGTGTCATCGTGTTTTGCCAAACACCAAGTTGTATTGCTTATATCTGCACTATAACCTAGCAATATGGTGACTAGGAATGATACTTAAAACCATCTTGGGTTCATTACTTGCTACGTTGCTTGATGGCTGATATCAAACACTATTTTGTTATCTGTCCTTTCATGTTTACATAACTGCAAATTAATGTTAGTATAATTTTTACAATAGAAACATGAAGAAGGATGTGAAGTGATAAGCTTTGGAGAATTTAAAGATATGACTCTATTTTTTTTTCTTTATTTATTTATTTTGCTGACTTAGAAGGTAAGTGGTTAGTAGAACACCATAACAAAATCAAACAAATGTGAAAAAATGCCTCTTTTGTGTGTGTGTGTGTGTGTGGAATTAATCATTCCTTTTCTTTTAGAAACAATTTATTCTAATATTCAAGTACGTGCTCTATCCATCACATATAGGCTTTAAGGACATCATGGCATAACTATCGAGGTGAAGTTGAGACTTAAAAGATAAAATGGAATGATATAGACAAGTAGATTCTGTTAGAGATATGCCCTAAAACCAATCTTAAAGAGCATATCTATTTCATATTATATTAATTAGAAGGTATAAATTGTCTTGTATATTTAATTATATATATATGATAAAAGTCCATGAATGAATGATAAGAGATATACATCTCAAGTTGTTGAGATAGAGAGACTGATATTTCTCATAAACATTTATTCTAAAAGGTTCCTGCTCATAGGTTTATTAAAGAGGACCTTTTATAAACCACTAAGAGTATCACAGATTTAAACTAACTCCAATGGGAGGATAGGTAGTCTTTCCTATCAGTTATCAGTGTAGTGACACTTTAGTTAATCTGTGGGTGCATATTAGAGAATATGTACATTGAACATGATCTATAAGAATGTTCCTATGGAGATCAAGTCAAAAGGAATATTCTTTTGTTACGTCTATTTAATTAGTAGTCCTTAGACCTGAGACACCATAGCTATCTTATGTATAGGTTACTAGGGTTTGATAGTATCTCGTACAGCCTCAACCATAAGGATGTAATCGGTACTTATTGGCTCTAATAAGTTATGTATGAAGATAGATGAGTATGCAATAAGGAATCATCACTCTCACTTGATGAGAGAGAATGTCAGGATCAGTTTACAAAGATAATTCTCAAGGTGAATCTTTGGCCAGAGTGATAGGTAAACAGTGAAAAGAATTTCACTGCATTTACCTTATTGAGATTATATTTTGTGGAACATATATCAAGATGTTAAGATAGGGTTTGACAGATAACCATCCCTATTATCTTAACAGTGACATTAAGGGATGAAGGATTAAGTAACATGAATGGTTCATATAGTTCTGCTATTCACCAAACCTAGGGTACGTCATGATATGTTGCTAGATGTCACTCATGACTAGTGAAGGCATAATGGTAAGTGTTATCATTGAGGGCAAAATTGGAATTGTTCCAATCGAACCAAAAATAGAAAGTTTCTATTTTAGGGAACATGAGATGTCCCGAACCACTACTAGGTTGGGGTGAACCCAATGGGTCACACATAAACAAAGAGCATAAGTGAGTCTCTTGAATTAAAGAGAGAAGGGAATTCTAATTTATAATTAAGCATGAGCCTTATTATTAATGGTTAATAATTAAGGAGCTAAATTATTAATTAGAAAGTATTAAAAGGAAACCCTAAAGGTTTTTTATAAATACAAGGTGATGGGACAAGCTAGCACTAAGCCACCCACTCATCAAATAGAGAAGAGGCAAAATAGAAGAGGGAAAATACCCTAGGGCCGTGAGCCACCAAGGGGATTCTCCCTCTTCCAATTTTGTGCTCTCCCTCTCCCCTCTCCTAGCTTGATTCTTCCAAGTGTTGTGAAGCTTTAAGGGTTCAAGGGATTTTGTGTTCGTGTGGATACCATCGGAGGCTTCATACTCTTTGAAGCTCGCGACGAAAGCTACTACAAGGAATCCAAGTAAGTTTATTTAAAGTGTTTAAATATTTGTACTTGTATTGATATTAACTCATGACCCAATGCTTGTAACGATTCATGAATGTTTGTGATGATTGGATTCATCTTTATAAAATTTTTATCGTATGACTTCCGCCGCGAATCCATTCATGTCACATCCTTTTAGATTCGTCGTTCAAAGGGCAGTAGACTACTTAATAATTTCACATCTCATTTATATCAACTCATCCAAAAAAAAAAAAAAAAAAAAAAAAAAAAAAAAACATTTCATTTATGTCATAGCTAAATAAAGAATTCCAAAAATCTTAATGAAAGGAAAGGAAGAATAAATTTTGTTGAAGTATTATCCTTTCTCGGATTCTTAAATGTTGTCTTTTAAAACCTTTATAGAGTAATCTTATCTTTTTCTTTGCGCCATTATTACTACAATAACCAATTTCCTGATTAAATTCATTTGGGAGGAAACTGTTCCTTGAATTATAAAACTCCTTGTTTAGACAATGGTCACGAAGAATGTGTACACTGATGACTTGCTTAAGTTGAGAGAAGGGATTCTCTTCCAATATTGTGCTATGTGCAAAGCTCAACCATATTTTTCTTCATTGTCTATGACTCATTCTGTATGGTCTATTTGGTTTGGAGTTGCTGTGATTAGTTGGGTTTCTCTCTGAGAGATTACCAACTTCCTTCATTGTAGATGTCTGAGTCTTGGCCTCCCAAGAAGTGTGATTAAATGGGATTAAACTCGTATGGCTACCCTTTAGATGTTCCAATGTTAAAATTTAACATGAACACAATCAATGGCTTGGAAATCTCATGGTTCTACTATTACTATGCATTAAGAAGAATTCACAAATAGGCAAAAACTCAACCAGCCCACTATCCATTGCATACCTAGTAAGCAACAACTTCTAAGTCTTGAAAAACATTGAACACCTCAACTATGATTCTTTGACACTTCCAGCTCAACTAAGCTATAATAAGGCCTCATTTGGAATAGCTTTGTCCAAAATCACTTTTGGAACTCAAAATTCCACTTGATCCAAAGAGGTTGGTGATAATCACTTCTAGATAACTCAAGGGGTACCAGATGGTCTGCGAAAACTAAGCCTTCTAGCTTTGGCTACAATTACTTTTAGTATGAAAATTTTGATATGTCAAGAGTTGGTTTGGACATAACCAAATGGGCCCTTAATTTAAGTAATTCTCTTTTCCAATTTCAACGCCCCCCTAACGGCAAGTGGAATTGGAGAAGCAAGACTTGAAGCTAAAATCACCATTGCATAATTGCATTGCAAATTGGTTGCAACTAAACCCTAGGTCAAGTTGCCAACCACCGTTTCTAGCAAACATCTCCTCTTCTCTCTCTCTCTCTCTCTCTCTCACACAGTTGATGATAGGTATTTTAATGAGTTAGAACATATTTACTTTATTTATAAATTAGTCCCTTCTCTTTTATTATTTTTAAGAACCCTTTTAGGATATTTATTTATAAAAATAATCTACCACCACTTTATTTGTACTGATTTTTTTTCCCTGAAAATACTAAAAAACAACTATTCATATTCTACTAACAACTATAACCTTTTCAAAAAGTTATAATTTATGACCTATTTTTTCATGGTACAGTATCATATAAGTTGGAGGAGCCCACGATTGCGGTTGCAGGGGTTCAAGGAGCCCACAATTGTCATGGTGGAGTTTGGGGGTTGGTAGCTAAGAGTAAAAAGGAGAAAATGGGAAGGGGAGAGGGGTCAGGTGTTGACCAATTTGAAGAGAGTATTTTTTTATGCTTTTTGTTTTTAATAGAAAAAATAGAATTAAATTCATTGTCATGGAATGGAAATTTGCTGCCTCCTACTAGGGTGTGGAGTACCCATGAAGTGGGTATTTAATTCCCATTGGGTAATGGATTTTTGAGTTTTATTCCAGCTAAAAATGAACTCAAACACAGGTATTGAGCAGAATGGGAATGGGATACTGTTTCCTGAACCCTGAATACTATGAATCAAGTGTGGTCTTTGGGTGATTTGAAACGAGAGGATAGCAAGGATTTTTTTGGGTTAAGTACAATTACTTCAAGAGTATAGTGGATGAGTTTAGATTGATAGCCTTGTAGTGGGTCTTAGTTACCATAAAATTCATTGAAATCCTTTGTTTTGAAATCTTAAGGGATTTGGTGGTGGTGGTTTCTTCTTGCCCAAGGACAGCTGTTTGAGTTCATTGGGGACTCCTCTAGGTTGCCCCAAGTTGAATATTAGCAAATGCTTTCTTTATACCCTTGATTCCTTAGGGTTTGTAGGTTTGGGTTGGGTAGATATTCTTTGGGGTCTATTGTGTTTGTATTCTATATATCACTTGAAGGATATTAGTTAAACTGGAGTTGTTAGCTTTATTGTGTACTGTGTAGCATTGATAAGTTTTTAGCTTAAAATGACCTTTTAATGATCACTTTATTTGCTTGCATAACCTCCTTTGAAGATGAGTCCTTGCTAACTATGTTGCGTAAGCAAATATTATATTATGTCTGTTCATTTTATTATTTCCATTCTCCTTAAAATTCCTTTTTTTGATACTTGTTTAAATGCGTAGACATAAGAGAATTGTTCAATAGCTTAAAATTTCTTTTTGAAGTTTTTCATGAATGTAATATTTCTGCATCAGGTCCGCAACTACACACCACTTCCATCAATCAATAATAGCATTAAGGTAAGGAGCGAATGTTTTATCTTCATATGTTTTGTTGGTTGGTTACTATTATCCTAATGGTTGTCTGAGGCTTCTTTTTATAAAAGACTAAAAGAAATCTTAATTTTCTTTTATGTTTGCATGCATATGCTTGTGTGTTTGACATATGACCTCTATTTGGGTCACCACTCCAACATATTGTATTCCTCCCTTTGATTGCCTTTTAACTAAAGTCAGCTCTAGGCATGCATCATAATCTTTTATCTTGGTGTTTTTCTGCCCAAATCATTTCTGCTTTGGCTGTACACTCAGTTAAACTGTCTAAGGCACAAAATACACAAATCAATGGATTTGATGTTTATAGGGCTGATTTAAGGGAATGGATCGTCATGGAGAGGACTACCCTTACCATTGCACATATCATAAATTTTGCGATTAATTTCATTTTAGTACCCTGCACTGTTAGGGTTTTTTCTTTTTTCTTTTATCAAAAAAAAAAAAAAAAAAAAAAAAAAATCAATCAAGGAACCAAAGTTTGTTAAGTTTTTCAATGAAGGAAAATTAGTAACGGACATTTGTTAAAGTGACGGCATCTTGACGTGCCTGGATAGATAATCCCGTTCGAATTGCCATGAACCCCGTTCGAATAACACGAGTTTCCAGCAACAAAATTTAGTCCATGACTTGTTTTTCTTGAGAGAGAAAATGTGATTATGCATCACATTTGGCCGTCACAAGTTTAATGTTGTTTCCATATTTTTTATACTTGTAATTCATTTTGTATGCATTTGTTTATGTCTAAGTGTTGTTTGATTGGTGATTGAGAAAGAACCGAAATAATAATGTTTTGTTTTAAAAAATTTGGATGCTTGCGTGGTGATGTTTCTTATGTTTAATGAGGGGTGTTTGTACCCCTACCGAAAGGATTTGGACCTCCTAAATCCATTTGTGAAGTCCATTTTGAGGTTTGATCAAGTTTGGTAGAATGTAGAGAAAGTTTGAGAAATTTCAAATTTTTGTAAAAGGTGTGATTTGTCCGCTTTGGGCTCATTGTTTCATATGATTTTGAGATATTTGATGTTCATGACCTAGAGGGATTGAAACTTGGCATTGTAAGCTTTTCATAGCATCATGAATCCTTGAATTTGGAGTTAAAATAAAGGAGCTACAGTTGTTCAAAATTGGCAAATAAAAAAAAAAAAAAAAAAAAGATAAGAAAAGAAAAGTAAAGGAAAAAAATAGAAGCGCAAAATGCATTCTATTTGTGGCTGAGTTGACCTGGCTAAATGTTGAAGAACTTGTTCAGTGAACCAGTTTAGTGAGCCATGTCACATTTTGTCACTTTAACAAACGTCCGTTAGGGTCTGTTCTTGTTTCAATTTACCAAATCCTGGTATTTGATAAATCACTAGATTTAAAATTCTGTCATTTTGAATTGCATTGATTTTCTAAATACTGTGTTCTTTTGAATTCTGAATTTCAGTACAAACTTATTGAATTTGAACTTTAATATTCATAAGGTGAAATGAAACATTAGTACTAATGAAACATATCAAAGCATGAGATTAAATATTTATTTTAAATTATATATATATATATAACTTATAATATCAGGTGCACCTGATGCTTCTTGCATTAGGTGCCATCTTGTAGAGCCACTTGTGATGAAAATTTTGAAAAACTAACAATTGGATTAGATACTCCTTTCATGTATGTCATGTCTACCAAAAATCACAGTGATCCAACGGTTGGTTTTTGAAAAATGTAACTTCGAAAAACTAGACTTTTTTGTTCTTTAAAATGTTATCATTTTTTAGCAGTCAATTTTCTCATAAACCAACCATTGGATCACTGTGATTTTTGGCAGGCATGACATACATTATAGGGGTATCTAATCCAGCGGTCAGTTTTCCAAAATCTATAGTGCAAGTGGCTCTACAAGAGGGCACCTGATGCAAGATGCATCAGGTGCACCTGACCATAGCACCTCTGTGTATATATATATAGTCCCACTCTTATGCACCTATTCCGACTTTAACTAAAGTCATCATGATACCTTTAACTAACTGTGAGATATGTAGTTTGAAAAACCGACTGTTGGATTAGATACTCTTTTTATGGATGTCGTGTATATGTCAAAAATCACGGTGATCCAATGTTAGCATCTCAAAATATAGGCTGTAAAAAACTATGATGGCTAAAAACTGTTATAGTTTTTCTCAATGACATTTCTAAAAAATCCAACTGTGACTTTTGGCATGCATGACATGCATAAGAATAGTATCTAATCCAGCGGTTAGTTTCTCAAAATAGTTATCCCACAATTACCTATAAGCTTCATGCTTATTTTAACTAAAGTAAGCATTTGATGATAGCATCATTTCTATATGTTTTTGTGTCTGTGTCTGTGTCTGTGTGTGTGTATATTATACAATTATTAGTGGAGGCTTTAGCCATCAACTCACGCAAGCCTTTTGAGTCTTCCAAGAAGCACTTGGCTTGTGCACATAAAAGTTGTGGAGTTAAGTGGGTTAAAAAAAAAAAAAAATCTTTATTAATTTGCTTTTTGGAAGAGGGTAGAACAAGCATTCCCATGGCCATGGTGAATCCAAGGACTTTCTGAATCAAAATGGGGACATCTAATAGAAGAAGATCAAGGAAAAAGAAGTGGGCTTGTGGCAATTTTTTCGACATTTAGAACATGGTCTTCTGGCAATATTTCTTAAAAAAAAAATGAAGATGAAAGATTAAAAAACAAGGGTGCGAGAAGATGAAAATGATTTGTTTGTGACAATTTTTATTAAAAAGAAGAAAACGCTGTGAAATCATCGAGAAGATGAAGATAAACAGATCAAAATTGTGGGCTTGTACCAGTGTTCTTCCAAAAAATAAAAAATAAAAAGGAAGAACATCAAACAAAATAAGATGAAGATGAGAGATAAGGAGAATAAAGATAAAAAGCATACCTTTCAATTTGTTCGAGTACCAGCTGCAAGTGTTGAATGGAGTGAGAGGGTGAACAGGCAGTAAGAGTTGAATAGAGCGAAGGTAGAAGAACAACTAAACAAGAAATAAAATTATAAGGGTCGCATGAGAAAGAATTCCGCGTACGTGATTTGTGAAAGTGCACAGTTTTGGGAGGGAATTCTAAATCCCATCAATGACGACATTTGGGATAAATATGGAAATTAAAAATTCCTTGATTTTAGGATAATAACAGCCATATTTTTTTAAATTCCATCCTAAAGAACATAACCTTATTGATTTTCCTTGATTGAAAAACTTTACAAACTTGGGTTCGTTGATTTTTTTTATTTTTTATTTATGTCTTTTTTTTTTTTTTGGCTACCAAATTGAAAAACTTTTGAAAGTAAAGGGTATTAAAGTGAAATTAACCCTAATTTTTGCCTTCATAATTTGGTGGTTGTTGGGCTGATGTACTCCGTAAGAAATATGACACTAGTTCATTTCGTTTCTTTATTGATAAAGTATATTTATATTGATGCCTCATTTAGATGGAAGTTGGAATTGAGGATTGCCTACACATTGAGTTCGAGTATGGTAAAAGCAAGTAAGTCCAGATGAAGCTTATGCTGGCATGGTTGGCTTCATGTGAAATCCTTGTAAAATACTATACACCAAGTTGGAGGCAATCTTTATATATTCATAGAGTTCAAGTTTTTCAGGTACCATCTGAAGGATGTAATCATTGGAAAAATATATTTTCTTCTTGTGAGAATCAAGATAAAAAATATGGAACTTGAGATCAGGCGTCGGGAGTCCACGGGATCTGGGCCTAATACATATGTTGAGACAGAGACCCTTGCAAAATTTGAGTTGATGGATGGTGCTCCTGTCAGAGGTACTCATAAGTTCTATTTGGGCATGCTTGAGTATGATATACCATTTGATTTCTGTTTTGAAGCTAGTATTTGTAAATATGTGCATGCCATACATCTGTGATGATTCTTGTCACAGAGTTGTCACAATCATGGGTTTGAATAAAGTTGTCATGTTTAAGTTCCACTTGATATGGTCTGCATTGATTGTGCTATTATTCAATTGTGCAGTGATTATGGCCCCTGTGATGTAACCATTTTTAACTTGTCTCCTGCATCAGATTATATTTTTCATCTCATGCTTCTTTCATGCTTGGCTTAACTTGTTCATTATTTGTTAGCAGTAGATTCCTTTTGCCACGTTCTTGCATAATTGCTAGTGTAGATTGGCTCCTAGGATGCTATCATATTCAATAAACTTGTTGGGTACAGGCGTAAAGCATAATGACATCCCCTTAGGTGCAGTATTGCTCTCTGGTTCTCATTTGCAGGGGACTAATGAATGAACTCATGCTTTCCAGTTTCCACCTTGGTCCCCTTGGCAAATGATAACCAGATATAAGAAATTGTATCATCAATTTCACCACTTTTTAGGATGGTTGGAAGAGAAGGGAAAAATTAGTGATTATATTTGTTCACGGGGGAGCTCATTTACCAGTGATTTTCGATCTCTTGTACAGTGTATAAAACAATGTGTGGCTTACTCCTAATAAGCTCATGTTCACTCCAAGATCACAAAAAAAAAAAAAAAAAAAAAAAAAAAAAAAAAAAGCGTGTGCACACATACACACATTTGGGGCTCAACCTTGAAGTCCCATGTCTTTTAAGCTTGAGGTGGACTATAATCTTTTATGCCTTTTTCTCATGCATAAATGAAAATAGGCTCAACCTACAGAATTAGGAATTGACTTTTTTGATTTTATTTGAATTAATGCCTAATCTTATATTTGTTGTCATTTTTGGAGTTTTTCAGAACATATTCTGAAGCCCTATTTCACTCTTAAGTTTTATTGGAGGTTAAAAGTGATTTCAGGCTACCAACTTGAAGTATTGTTTTTCATGATTTCTAAGCAACTCTGCTCAAATTAAAGTTCGCCATCTTTTGATAAGAAACAAAGAATTTGATAATTATCACATTTTTTCTATGACTGAAAAATACTAAATATTACGGTGATCCAATGGCCGGTTTCTCAAAAATTTCACTAAGAAAAATTGTGACAGTTTTCAGCAGTCAAAGTCTTTCATAGTATATATTTTGAGATTTTGATATTGGATCACTGTGATTTTAGGCATACATGACATGCATAAGTATAGTATCTTCAAATCCAATAATCAGTTGTTCAAAATATATATCCCACAATTATCTATTAGCTTCATGCTTGCATAAGTTGCATGTGCTGACAGGATTATGTCTTACCATTTCTTATTGCTACATATATATATATATATACTTTAGGATGAGAAATGATCCTGTTAGCATATCTTTACTTTAGAGTAAGCATGAATCTCAGAGGTAATTGTGGCCAGATTTCAACTGTCATTGCTGTTTAAATACTTTTGGCCAGACTTCATTTTGCGAACCACTTTCTTTCAATATATCCCATCTAAACTGCTGAGGTTTTTTTTTTTTTTTTTTTTTTTTTTTTTTTTTTTATGGTCATTAGTCACTGCTGATTTATTTCCGTCAAACATTTCCTTGAGAGACTCAATTTTGGGCTTGTACTATATCTGAGGCTTTCAACTAGATGGCAGTTCAACTCATGCTTCGGTGGCTTAGGCCTCACTAATTAGAAAGTCTTAATGTGTCACTTCAAGCTTTTGATAACTCATCTGAGTGTGTACTAACTTTGAACTAGGTTTGGTAATCCAAGCTCGCAGGTTTCATTGCCTTTTGAATGGTTGATTTGGTAAATCAGAGGGAAACCTAATTGTCAGAATGAGAGAGTCTGTCATATCTATTCCTGTGTGTATGCATGTTGTACTATGCTTGATGTTGGATCATTTAGAGGAAATTATCTCATATTTGCAGACATTTATGCTCCTACAGGAGAATCAATTCCGATCAGACTGTTCCTGAGTCCATATGAAATGACACCAACTTACCGCAACATCAACAATAAGTTCAGTGTGAAGTATTATCTAAACTTAGTTTTAGTGGATGAAGAGGATCGGCGGTATTTCAAGCAGCAAGAAATGACAGTGTACCGCCTTCTTGAAACTTCTTAATTCCTTCTTCAGACTGGAGGAGGTCAAACATTTTGAGGACGAAAAAGGTGCAGTATCCATTGTGGCACCTTTTAGTGAAGCAGTTTCTTGGTTCTTTAAAGGATTATAAGGTGTTTGGTTCATCTTGATGAGGTCTTTTTCTGCAATGGGTACACCAAGGTGCTCACCATGGTTTGGTTAAACACTTAAACACGGTGAGCAACTCCTTTTGAGATGACAGGAAAGACCTTTTATTTAGTCTGCGGGCTTAAACAGGGGCGGCTTCTGTTTCTGTTAAAAATATGAATTTTGATTCTGGGTGCGTGTGATGTTTACCCATTTCTATTTGTGCTTTTTATAGTATCTCATCTGGTTCAGCTTCCAAATTACACAAGTTCACTATTTGGAAATTTGTAGTGGGACTGAAAAGTTTCTTAACATGCTAAAAAAGGAACTATATGTATTCTTCCTATGATTGAATTATTTGAGAATCCTGGGTGTTTTTTGTATTTTTTTTGTTTTCTCTGTAAGTGCCAAATTCTCAGTACATGCAGGACTTCAAATTCCTTTTCAGAGTGTAGGAATGGTCCCAACTCTAGTCTAATCCATCATTATTTGGGAAATTTTTGCTTTATGTTCGAGTACCTTTTAAAATAAAATAACATGGAGTGAAAATAGATTTATGCTTTTACATCAAGAGTTTGATACTTTCAATGATTTTTTTTTTTTTTTTTTTAATTTAAAAGACATGGTGTGACATAAAATTTATGATTATCTATAGAATTGGTTTTGATGAACTGTAGCGGAAAGAGTTCTCTAGTTGAGAAACCTAAGTTTGCCTCACAATCAAGCAAAATACAGTAGGTAAGAAGGATAAAAAGAAAGAATTACATGTTATCTGCCAAAGAGCAAAATGTTACAGTTGATGATGGATATGGCTACTAATCTGCAAATCTTCTGTAATGAACTACGTACGTATAGTTTCATGCATAACAAATAAAAATTAGGAACTTCACAGTTGACCTCATCGAGTATGATTGATTTACACTTTGCTCTACTCTAGTTCTAGTTTTAATATGTATACATTAACTCCGTATAGTTTTTGATTTGTGATATTTTTCATACTTCTATCAAATAGTCATTATTTGACTCTTTGACTGAAAAATTGTGTTAGGGGTGGCAACTTTCTGACTGAAAAATTGTGTTAGGGATGGCAACGAGACGGGTCGGGTTTTTCACTCTTTTATCTCCGTTCCCGATTATTTTATTATTCTCTATCCCGTCCTGTTTCCCATTGGGGTATATTTTCTAAGAACCATCCCGACCCTATTGGGGTATACAACTCCTGTCCCCACCCCACCATTAATCCTTTTTTTTTTTTTTTGGTTTTTTTTTTTTTAAAAAAAAAAAAAAAAAAAATAAATTATAAAAAAAAAAAAAAAAAAAGGTGTTAATATGAGAAAAAAAAAATTAAAAAATTAAAGATCACATAGAAAATTAAATTTATAGGTGTAGAGTTTGTATCTCATTATATAAGAATGATTAAAAATGTTAATGAGATGGGAGAAAATCGAGTGAGTGATTATATTAAAAAAATAAATGGTTCAAAATGTTAAAGAGATTGAAAAAAATCAAGTAGGCTGTACTATTAAAAAAATAAAAATAAAATATCACATTGATAGAAAAGCAAAGTGGAACCAAATAAGATTAAATCATCTTATTATGGAGAGAAAAGATTTTATGATCTTGACTGTTAAATTTATAGCATTAGAGTATGTATTTTAAAATGTATGAATGATTAAAAATGTTAATGAGAGAGGACAAAATCAAGTGGAAGGTATTGTGAACCATAAGGATTCGATGCCCCACATCGGTGAATTGGATTTTTCGAAAAAAAAAATTAAGTCGCCACATTATTTTTAAGGAATAAGGAAATTATAAATTTTTATTTTATTTTATTCAAAACAAAACAACTCCATATTTTTGGGAAAGCATGATCAATGAATCAAAGATGGATTCGAAACTACGTTATAACGTGGGAGGGTTCCAAGAAACATCTAATAGACACCTACTTCACCCTAATTAAAGGTCTCCTAATTTATTTGGGCTATTTAAAATCTCATGCACATAACTCCTAGCTAACTAAAACACATAATGAAAAGAAAAATCAACAAAATCCTAAAATTTTAAGATACTTAGTATCCTAGGGCGGACTTGAACTCTATTAACGCCTACATATCTTATTAGTTTCCTAGTAAGCTTCAAAGTTCACGTAGTTCAAACTAACATAGGACTCATCCTATTGTAAGGAACTACATTTATTTAAAACCTTATCTAAAGGTTGATCTTTCAATAAATCCTAACTCATTTATAACTCTATTCTAGAGAGACTTTGTTTTGTAAAACAATTCTTATTTAAAAATCATATTTGAAATACAACTCTATCTTGAGACTTGTACTCAAAGTATGTTTTATTTTGAAAGAAATCAATTTTGAAATGGATTGATAAAATAAACTTTAATTTTGAAAAGGATTCTCAATCCAAAAGTCTTATTCAAATTACAACTCCAAATAAGAATTGTATTTGAAATAAGTTTTACTTCATAAAACACTTTTGTTTTGAAAAGAATTTGAATAAAAAAACAATTTTCTTTTGAAAAGAAGTCTCTCAAGACCCATTTTTCATCAACTTTCTAATTAAATTCTAAAGACCTATGTTAAACCTAATATGATCAAACTTAGGTTTAACCACTTTAAAGCCTACCTAAGAAAATGCAACCTGGTTCTCTAAGTTTACTTACCATTCTAGAAAAAGCAAGTTTCAAAGTTTATTTTTCAAGCAATTTTCAAGTAAACTTGATCTTGATGCTCTTCGATGTTAAATGCTTATGGATATCGAACTAAGGACCCAAACTATTACAACTCAATTATGTTTTAATAATCGAAATTAAAAAAAAAATGTCTACTTTCCCACCATTTTGAATCATTTAGTGCATTCATTTGCTGAACAATAAGAACATTCATTGTCTTCTACCTCTCTTGCCTACCAAACACTCTTTGTTGAGTTTTCATTAGTTACATCCATCGAAGAACTATTAGTTTGAACTTGTACTTGGTATATTCGGCTTGTGAGAAGCATCATTTGTACCACAAATCATTTTTTGTATCATCTTGTTGTAAGAGGGCTGTAGGTCAACCCTTGGTGGTTGTGAGTAGTGGGTTTACTACTACCTCGTGAAGGAGATTTATTCTTTCATTGGATGTAAAGGTTTTTCCACCTACAAAGAAAGGTGGATAGTGGATTAAGAGATCCTCGAGTGGGTGTCTGGGATGTGGACGTAGGAGTGGTGTGCCAAACTGTAAAAATCGTGAGTTTGCTCTCTTCTCTCTTATTTTCCTTCATTTGCCACACATATTATGGCTTTGCACTCTTCTTATTAATTTGTTTGGTTAAAAAGACTTTTCATTAGACCTTTATTTGCCAAGACATTATTCAAAGTGTCGCTAGTTGGGACTACAGCCATGACTCGTATGTGAACTCGTTCGAAGAAGAAGACTTAAGACAGGGTGGCTGCTACATGGCTGGAGTATTCAAATGTTGATTTGTGAGTTTATAATTTCGCTTATAGTGTTTCCAGTTTCTTGAGAATTTTTTTTTCTACAAGGGTTTTTCTCATAAAAATCTACACGTCTCTTCTGTATTTGTTACTCTTACACTTTTAAATTAATTTTGCAAGCTGGGTAAACATAGGTTAATTGAATAATTATTTCTTAGTGATTAATTGAATAAGGCTTAATTGATAGTTCCACATTCAAGAAATTCATATTCTTGAATATATATATATTTTTGATAATTTTGAATATTTTATCTCAATTGTATGCTTATAGTATATTTAATTTTTTTTTTTTTTTTTTTTTTTAATTTGGGACCAGTTCCCATTACTCTTCGTTCCCAAGACACCTATTTGGGTTAACTATTTTGAGAAACCAACTGTTAAATTAATACATTTTTTTATGAATGTTATGTATACCAAAAATCATAGCGACGGCCAATAGTAGGTTTCTTAAAATTGTAAATATAAAAAACTATTATATTGTTTTATTAATTAGAAACATCAAAACTTTTTTACAGTGATATTTTTTAAAATCTGATTGTTGATTTATTTTGATTTTTGACATACATGACATGCATATATCAAAAGATAAATATTTAATCAAACAATTAATTTTTCAAAATACATATAACATGCCGCAAAAAGAAGCTATTGTTCAAATTTTACTTATGAGAATAGTGTGATGAAATATTTAGAGAGTAATTAATTATATGGCAGAGTGGATCCCCGAGCCGGGAAGAATAAAATATTAAAATTAGAGCAAGCGTTGAAGGGTAAAATAGTAAGATTGCAAATATAGCGTTGGAGAAAGGGATGACGTTCTTCCCTCAGCTCCCCTTATAAATAGTTAAATACCCCCTGTAATTTTGTTCTTCGAACAGACTGATCATAAGGCCCATTTTCCTCTTCTTCTTTCTCTCTCCTTCGTCCACAATCTTACGCAGAAACAGAAATAATGGCCGATCAGCTTACCGATGATCAGATCTCTGAATTCAAGGAGGCTTTCAGCCTCTTCGATAAGGATGGCGATGGTCTCATTTCTTTTCTTTTCTTTTCTATTGCTTGATTCTTTTATGATTTCAGATCTGTTTCTCTATTACTCTTCGTCTTCTTAATCCTTTGGTTCTGATTTAATCTTTTTTTTATTTTTATTTTTGACTTTGTTGATCTTCTGTGTATATTCGAGATCGTTATATCTTTCATGGTGGAATTTTATCTTTAGGTTTCGTTTTGTTGGGTTGTGTATGATCTGTCTGAATCATGTGGAACTTTAGATCGTTTTAGAAACATATATGAATGAATTAAGGATATATAAATTCTAATCTCTCTGTGTGTGTGTTCGATATGATGGTCTTCCTTGACTGGATTGTTTATGGTTAATATATATTATCGAATCGATCTTGTAAAACAATTTTGTAGGTTCATGAAACTAATATGTACGCATATTATTATTTCGTTTCATTTGTGTAAGGCCTCTTTTTAGCGTTTCTAATTGTGTCTAAGATGCAATTCATTTGCTTGAAGAAAAAACAAAATCCATGATATTTCTTCTTTAAAAACCCTATGAATCTAATGGGCCAAAGGCTTTTACGAAACTAGTGGATGCTATAGGTATGCTTGTTATCGCACCAGATCTCTTCCTTTCACCCCTCATGTCAGTTACCCCTTTTGGAGATTTTGAAAGGTAGCGGGACTGGCACTTTCCTTAATTATCTTTGAGTTATTGTTTTGTTTATGTGGGGTTATATTTCTAACTTCAATAAATGTAGACAACCGGTGAAACCCAAAAAGATTTTTGATTTGAAATGAATTAGTAAAATCGATAATGGGAAACCTGAGGGTCGTATTTTGATTTCTAATGAAGAATGCTAGCATATATCTTGATAAAGAAAAACCTCAAATAAATGCCACAAGTATATCTCCTGTCTTATTTATAAATTGATTATGGCTCATCCTTATTCTTCATTACACCCCCTTTAATTATTGTCTTTTTGTGCTATTATATTCTGTTGTACATTAATTCTTCTCACATTCTTCATGAATGTGGGGTGAACAGTTTAAAACTCAATAAATTCGGTTATTTGGATTGGTGTTCAGGTGTGACTGTTTGCCCCAAAGCTCGCATGCTCATATAGAGTATTCACATCAATCACCTGCTATCATTCATTGTCATATAGATCCTTAAGCTGTAATGTCAAAATTGTGGTAATGAAATCTGATGTTAAAATTGTGGTAATGAAATTTGGTTGTGAGAACACTAAACACTGTTATACCATTTTAAAGATGCTGAATATCTGTCTTATGTTCGGTTTCCTATGTTTAACTTGCAATGTCCAAGTATTTTTCCATTTTCCTGCCCGTATATTTTCTCAGGTGCTAGATGTTATAAAATCAAAATACATAACTTGTGTTGATGTTCTCTCTCTCTCTCCCTCTCTCTCTCTCTCTCTTTCTCTCTCTCTTCCTAAATATAATGTTGACGTGACTATGATATTCTTCTGTCTTAAAATTTTACTGCAGGTTGTATCACTACCAAGGAGCTTGGGACTGTGATGCGGTCGCTGGGGCAGAATCCAACAGAAGCAGAGCTTCAGGACATGATTAATGAGGTTGATGCTGATGGGAACGGGACTATTGATTTCCCAGAGTTCCTCAACCTTATGGCCCGGAAGATGAAGGACACCGACTCTGAGGAGGAGCTCAAGGAAGCTTTCAGGGTATTTGACAAGGATCAGAATGGCTTCATTTCTGCAGCTGAGCTCCGCCATGTTATGACAAATCTTGGTGAGAAGCTTACAGATGAGGAAGTTGATGAGATGATTCGTGAGGCTGATGTGGATGGTGACGGACAGATCAACTATGAGGAGTTCGTCAAAGTCATGATGGCCAAGTGAGGACCTCATGATGGCCAAGTGAGGACCAATCAACCAAAACCAAAAAATTAAATTAAAAAAAAAAAAAAAAGTAAGGAAACAGGGCAGATAAGTTTGATGAGATTTCTATTTCCCATTAGGACGTGTTCATTTGGTATTATTAGCTTTTGTTGGGTGGTGGTGGTCTGTTTTCCCGTTTGCATTGTTTGGTAGTACTGTTATTTAGCATTTCCTTGTTTGCTCTGTCTCTTACTTTTATTGTTTGGGTTGTTTCTTTCAAAAAAATTGTTGGGTTGTTAGTGTCTTTCTTTTTCACGTTTCGAATTTCCTCTGCCATTTACCTATGGTATTATGAACCTAGAACAATTGGGAAATTCAGATGGTTTTGCTTATGGTTTACTAATTTTGTTAATATTCAAAATTTTAATATTTCTCCATTTCTGTGGGAGTCTTTTACAATGTTGGTGTGAACCTTGCATTTGTCAGTGTATTAATGTTAGGAAGCTAGCATTTGATTGAGCAGTTCTGGTGTTTGAATTGGCAGCTGTATTAGATAAGTCCTTGTTGATTTATTATCAGCCTCTGAGTTTGCCTCCTTTGATCACCTATTTTTTGCTCTTAGATCTCATAGCTGACAGAAATCAGGTTGTTGTCATATTGTAGTGCAATTTTCCTCTTTAGGCCTTTTTATGTTTCTAATAACTGACACACTTTAGGTTGTTAATATTGTTGTTTCAGCAAGATATGTAGCTACCGACAGGGAATAGTTTGATTGTTGTTAGTATGGCTTTTCTCTTGTATTTGGAAGGTTTTCCGTACCCATAGCCATTGCATCCCTGATGCGCCTGGGATGCAAGTGGTATTTTTGGGCTCTGTTGGGCATATTCTACATAATAATAGTAACTCTACATTCCGAGAAACTTGCCCCAATAATGTGTCTATTTTAGTAACAAATAGAGAAAGCATTTAAGAGTCTATCAAAATTTTTGCTTTGTTTTTTCGTTTTGAGGTAGCCCTAAATGCAATGCCTTTTCCTCTTATGCTCTTAGATCGTCTCTAGTCAATAAAGAAGATTTAGGTCATAGGTTATATTATTTGGGATAAGATTTTAGTACTCATGAGAACATTTGACACTCCTGTAATACTAAAGCAGCCCACTAAAATAAGTATTACTCTAATAATATATTATTCAATGACTCTTGGAACATCTGACTCGGGAGACTTTTCCACACATCTATCCAATAAATAAATATAAGGGAATTTATATAAAGTGGGGCTATGTATGGACATCGCATGGGAGTCGTTGGATTGGAAAAAAAATAAAAATCTAAAAATTAAAGTTTAGCTGGATTCATTTTTCTTGTGAAACAGTTGTATTCAAATGACTATAAATTTCACTGTTAAAAAAAAAAAAAAATTCAACCATTTCAGTTGCTCTAAGGATTAAGGTGCTCTTCGGAAGACTACTACTGTTATGCTTTTGGTCACACATTCTTCCTCTTTAAAAACAAATTGAAAAAAAGAAGATATAAATACGCCAAAAAGAACTCAGACGAGCCCAGTGAATTATCCCCGCACGGCAGAGAATGGATGAATTATAGTGACAGGAAGTTCAAAGCCTATTGAATCCAAGCCTCTCTCTCTCTCATATATATATATATTTTGCACACTTGTGTTGTCAACATCTCTACAAGTTGTGGCTTTAAAAAATTCGAAAACCAAAGATATCAACTGCTTTCAGTTTTTAAAGGTCTAGTCCACTTTCTTTATTCCATGGTAATGGTATTTACTTTGGATCTCATATAGCTGGGCATCTGGTTCCTTTTAAAAGGATCCTCTGAGCACTATATTTATTATTCTAGCATTTTTTTGTTACTATAATCATAATTAGTCATCATAAATAAATGCATATAGGTTATCGCATTAATAAAATTTTCATTCAACATTTGTCAACATATAGTGTGCCTCTGTGTGTGTGTGAGAGGCGTAATTTGAAAAACCGACCGTTGTCAACATATATGCTAATATATGCATATAGATTTATTATTCTAGCATTTAAATTAATTTATGGTCTACTCGCCACTTTCTCACACAGGATGCGTATTTTGAAAAACCGACCGTTGGATTAGATAATCTTCTTATGTATGTCATGTTTGCCAAAAATTACAGTGATCCGACCATTGGTTTTGAAAATATAGTTTGTGAAACACTCTAACAGTATTTACCGTTAGATGTTGTAATAATTGTTTAACAGTTTGTAATTTGAAAACCAACGGTTGGATCACTGTAATTTTTGGCAACATGACATACATAAGAAGATTATATAATCCAACGGTCGGTTTTTCAAAATACCTATCCTAATGGTAAGTAGACCTTAAATTAAGGTTAAGGACCGGTCCTTACTTGATCATTTCTGATTTGTAGCTTGGATCCGGATGGTCTTGGAGGAGGTAAATGTTTTCAAGATTGCTGGTATATTATCCATCATGATGTTATTAATGCTACTCAACAATTCTTTACTAATGCTTTCATTCTTCCAAATATGAATTCTATGTTCATTTCCTTGGTTCCAAAGTCAAATGCTTCTCATACTTTGGACTAGTACAGACCTATAGCTGTTGCAAATTTTGTTTTTAAGATCATTACTAAAAGATATTAGCAGACAGATTGAGTTTCATAGTTCCTAATATCGCTTCTCCCAACCAAATTGGTTTTATTAAAGGGAGAAGAAGTCATGATAATATTGATGTTGATTCGGAATGCATTAATCTGCTTGATTATCCTTTGGTGGCAACATATATAGGTCTGCAAATTGATATTAAGAAAGCTTTTGATACACTTGAATGAGACTTTCTTATTGCTGTCTTGGAGGCCTTTGGCTTTAGTAGTACTTTTATTTCTTGGATTCATAATATTCTTCTATCAGCTCGGCTTTCTATCAAAGTTAATGGTAGCTAGTCCAGTTAGATTCTTTTCTTGCTCTAGAGGAGTTCGACAAGGGGATCCACTTTGTCCTTTACTTTTTTGCATTGCAGAAGAAGTTCTGAGTCGTGGGTTGCAGCTAGTTGTTAGTAGACTTAAAAAGTTAAACCAATATCCTATCCTAGAGGAACTGTTGCTCATTCTCACTTACTTTATGCTGATGATATCATAATATTTTGTAGAGGATCTCTTTCTTATGTCAGGGTTGTTCTTGATCATTTTGAGAGAGATGGTTTAAATTCTGGACAAATTATTAATAAAAGTCAAAAGTCATCCTGGGATAATTTGCTCAAGCTCGTTCTTCTGCTATTATTGAAGCAATTAGTATGCAAATATAGTCTGCTCCTTTTTTATATCCTAGTGTTCCTCTCTTCAAAGGAAGACCTAATAGGAGGCATCTTCAACCCATTGCAGATAGAATTAAAGCTAAATTGGATAGTTGGAAAGGTAGACTGCTCTCTCTGGTTGGCAGGGTCTAACTTGTTAATTCAGTGATCATTCCTATGTTTCTTTATTACATGATGGTTTATAAGTGGCCTTCTGCCCTTTTAAATTCGGTTCAACTTTGGATTCGTGGATGTTTTGATCAACAGAAATTGGTTACAATAGCTTGGCACAAAGTTTGTTTACCTTCTCAAGAAGGGGGTTTCGGGATTCATAATATCTCAGCTCTTACCAAAGCTACTGCATTAAAATTAGCTTGGACTATTTTACATTATGATAGTAGCTGGAGTTTGTTTTTAAGATTCTTATTCAAACTTACCTCTTTTTCAGCTACTAATTCTTACTTTTCCTCTTTAATTTGGATTGGGCTAAAAGAAGTGCTTCATTATATCATATTACATTCTGTTTGGGTAGTAGGAAATGGAGCATCAATTAACTTGTGGCAAGTCAATTGGCTACCTTCTGGCTTTTTGGAGCAGCAACTTCCATCCTTGGAAAATTTGAATGCTGACACAGTTGCTTCAATTATACCAAATCCACAATGGGTAGTTCCTTCTTATTTCTCATCCCAGGTTACTACTGAAATTTTGAATACTTTTCTTCCTGTTATTTCTACTCAAGATAAGCTAATTTGGATGCTTACGTCTTCTGGCATGCTGACATTTAAAGACGCATATGAATTTTTAAGACCAAAAAATCCTACAGTTTCTTGGGGCAAGAAGATTTGGAAAAAATTCATTCCTCATGGTCGATCATTTTTATTTGTTTGATTGTTTTTCAATAAGCTTGCTACATGGGATACATTGCAATCTAGAGGCATTTCTTTGCCTTCATTATGCAGACTCTGTACCTCTTCTTCTCATGAGGAATCGGCACTTCATGTATTTTTTCTTTGTGACTTTGCTTGAAAGCTTTGGTCTTGGATTCATTCAGTGTTTCATATCTCCTTCTGTATTGATGTCACCATACAAGGCTTCCTGAATAAACTTCTATCTCATCATTTTAGTCCTCAATTGTCAAATCCTTGGCTAGTGGTTGTTTTGAGAACCATTTGGATTATATGGAAAACCATAAATTCTCTTATCTTTGCAAATAAATGTTTATCAATTGCTAGAGCAAAGGTCCTTATTCAAGATTATATTAGAGATGGTCGCTCTTTAATTACTTTTCATATGGGATACTCAGTTTTAGACCTTCAAATACTTCGATTTCTTCATGGAACTCATTGTAAAGCTCCAAACATTCTTCCTCTGTACTGGCTGCCTCCTCATTTCTTTTATATATTAAAGTTAACAAAGATGGTGTTACTAGAGGGAAACCTGGTGTTGTGGCTTGTGGTGGTATATTTTGAAACAACCATGGTTTCGTTAAAGCCATATGTAGACACCCCATTTTTACTCAAGGAATATGAGTTATCATTATATTTTTCGTTGATTAGAATGATTAATCATTTTTGGAGAAAGGAACCTCAAAACTAGAGTTTTCCTAAATTACCATTTTCCTTAGCTAACTAGACGCTAATATCTGATATACATTTTTTACTCATTTTAGAGTTATTTATTTTTCATTTAGTTTTTAAAGTGTCATAGGATGTCCATGTCAAATTTCATGTCATTCCGGTCGAAACTTGATAGGTAATGAGAACTTTTGTGACTTGGAGGCCATTATCGTCCTTTTTTCTCGCATAATTTCTAATTGACCTCTGAATTCGTCTCGGTTTGTTCCATTTGATTTGTATGAATATTTAGACTATAATTAGGAGAATTACTCAGTAATGGCACAGTTCGAGATCATTTTAGTTCATAATGGTCCATAGCGGTTAACTAATCATCCTTAGGGTTTGAACCAAAATTAATCGGGATTCATTCCTTTTTCTTAAATTAATACTTTTCAAAACATTGAGATATTTTTAATATTAGTTTTCAAAACATGTTTTATAAAGTGGCATTTTGTTTCTAAACCAATTGATTAGCCAATTTTTCAAACCAAAATGGAGCCTGACGGTTTATAACGGCTAACCAACTTGGTTTAACCTAACCTCTTAACCATGGTTAAGTATTTTTAGCATAAAACCCTCTAGAAACATAGAGGATTAAAACTTGGTTGTTTTGACTTTTGAATCACCGAATTTGGACTTAAAACGAAGAAGATATGTCAAAAACAAGTTGAAGAGTCCTGAAAGGACTCGAATTTTTACAAAATTGGGATTCCTCTCTGATGACCATCCAAGCTAGATGACCAACCGTCCAAGGCTCGATGGCCATTTGGTGGTTCTACCCTGCTTTTTCTCAAGGTTCGAATTTTTTTTTTTTTTTTTTTTTTTTTTTTTTTTTTTTTTATAAAGGACTTTTATCCAATTTCTTTAAACTTTTTTGACATAATCTTATTATTTAAGACCTTGAGAGACTCAATGTGAGCCATTGGATCATCCTATATAAATTTGATCTCAACTGTCCATGCTTGAACCAATTTTCTATAAATAGAAGAGGTGTTGAAGGCCAAAGGGAGCTTCAACAAGAAAGAAAAGGCTAGCAACTTTAGAGAGCTTTAAGAGGAGAGAGGTAAGTCTTCTTTTCCTCCTCCTCCTCCTCCTTTTTCTTATTCTTCTTCTTTTTCTTCTATATTGTATTCTTTTTAGAAGCATGATTAGGGTTTTTTTTATAAGCATGATTAGGTTCTTGTGTAAAAACATGATTAGGGTTTTTATTTTTTGTTTATAAACATGATAAGAATTAGGGTTTTGCTATTCATGTGTTTATGTTAAGGATATTATTTGAATTTTATTGATCACATGCCATGATTGAATTATAATTTATGGTCAGACTCCTTGTAATATTTTAGATATACCAAGTTTGCCCTTTTGGATGCTCTTTTGTCTTCTTTGGCCTTTATCCTCTAACTCGTTTGGCTTTTGGCCATGGGTTTCAATGTTTAGTGTCTAGACATTCTCAAGAATTTGTATTGTAAGTTTTAAAGCATTTGGTTTGGCATTTTGGGGTTTTGAGTCTGTTTGGTCGCGTGTGATCAGTTCTGGGAAACGAGTCGTGTTACTTTTGAAATTATGGATCATTCGTACTTTCTTGTGATTCTTTGCTGCATTATTTGTTGGTTCTAGTTTTGAAGGTTATTTGGAGGACCACTTGCATTGGGTGCATTGAGCATTGTATTTGGGAGGCTCATGGAGCCGCAAAGGGTTGGCAAACACTGTGACATTTAGGTAGGAATAAGTAACATTGTACCGTTAGTAATGATATACTTGTTTTACGAACTTCTTTGAGAACCATGTACACTTTACGAACTTCTTTTGATCAACATGATTTATACCTGTTTGTGAACTCTACTGTTTCATTGTATTGTCAAATAGATCTATGGAATATACCTGTTTATGAATTGTGTAGTTTGTGTGGCATATTTGAACTGTCTCAAATGGATTTTACATGAAAATGCTTTACGTTAGACAAACCTTTACAAATGTGGAAATTGGATATTTTCTATCATTGGGTTTATGAACTGATATTTGAGTATGCCCCATCTTCTAAATATTTTTATGTATAATAAAAGCTGTTAACTATGCACTTGTGCCATTCCCCATTATTTTGGAAAAGACAATGGTTTTGAAGATATATTTTATATGATAGTTGAGTTGAGGCTTTGGATCACTGGATATTTGGTTACCATGCGTGACAGAGGTTTAGGTGAGCTCGCTCCCTAATTTCCTTACGATGGACCTTGATTACGTGTTATGATGTGATGATGCAACATCTTAAATTGTTTACGTTTATGTTATGATTAAATTGAATATGGATTGGTTATGTGATGAATGTAAAAGAGTCAGAGAACACTCATCTTTTATAAATGTGGAATGGTATTGAAAGAGTCAGAACACTTACCTTTCCTAAATATGGAATGGTACTGGTCGAGAATACTCCCATACCAACGCGATGGAAATATGTATTTGCTTGTGTGTGTGTGTGTGTGTGTGTGTGTATTTGTAGATCGAATTATATTATTTGGGTGTGGTCCCATAGCCCTGTGATATGATTTGATCCAAGATTGGATATGCTAGGAACTTAATGAAGTGACGCATATGCCAATCAGGCCGATTCCATACCTATGGGTATACCATGGATCCTACGGGGTGATGTATAGTGTCATGCTATGGATAAAGACTATATTGGGCTCTAGTCCACGGGTGGTGATTCATTCCACATGCGAGGCATGTACTCTGTTTGTATTTGATATTAAAGGTTATGGTTTTTCACTGAAAGTCCACATAACTTTTAAATATTGATTTCAAGTTGATTCATAAATCTATTGAACCTTAGAAATAAATGCTTTATATAAATATTCTATGTATCATTGTGTTGTTATTAATTGGCAAAGGTTATATTATTCCTACTGAGCAATTCGAGGCTCACTCCTGCTTTTTATGCGGTAGATTACAGGTTGACTAGGGATTGCATTCTTGGCTTAGCATGACCTTTTGCTAAGGATTGTGGTATAGCTTTAAGGTTGTCTCTACATGTGTCCTTGCACTCTTACCCTATATGTATTTCAATACTAGAATATTCACATTTTATATTGCTTGTTGATTTGCCTACTTGCCAGGATTGTTGGCAATATTATTTAATTTATTGAATGTACTTATATTTGACAATTGGGACATGATGTATGGGCATGACAGTTTGTTTTGTTATATATATAATTCTTGTGTCTCATGAGGAAATACGGATGATCAGGACATGTTGTACCTCCATCTTGACACGTGTCGACCTATCCGGAAGGGTCGGTACGAATGTTAGGTTGGGGCATTACAAGATCATTCTTTAATTAGGATTAAATTCATGCATATTTCTTTGTTCTGAAATTAGTTCCCTGTGGAACGACACCCGTGCTAACCGTATCCATATGAATTGATGTTTTTCTAGAAGAAGATTACATGATGAGCCAGAAATCGAAAAGTAAAGTTGTACTTGAAGAACTATCAGATAAGCCTGGAATTTCATAATTAGATCAGACTAAAGCACAAGAAGATATGCTTGAAACCACAACTATACCTACACCTGCATCTATACATACACTGGAACTCTATTGTAGTGGGCATTGTTTTAAAACCCAAACCGTTTATCGTACCGGAAAAGTTACCGGGTTAAGGGTCAACCGGTTGAACTGCCGGGTTGAACTGTGACGTCATAAATATATTATTTATTTCTTTATTTATTAGAATAAAAGCTGTAAATGATTCAAAATATAATTTTTTTTAAATGTTTGTACAATCAATTCATATATTTGAATTTATGTGCAGTCATCAAAATTGAAAATTGAAAATTACTATTGATCAATCTTTATTATATATATATTTTAAAATGCAAGATAAGAATATTGTATTATTAAATTAGGTGCTTTGGTTTCTTTTTGTTACTTGGGATTTTTTAAAACTAATTTGCCTTTTTAGCATTCTTGGCTTTAAGAGATTTTAAAAATATTGGGACTATTTTAGTCATTTTAGCACCTTTAAAAAAAAAAAAGAAAAAAAAAAAGGGTTGATCGGTTTTTTAACCAGTTTGACCGGTTGAATCGCCGGGTTGAACGGTTTTTAAAAAAAGTGGGTTTTTGTGGGTTAAACCAACCAGAGAGGGGACCGGTTCCCTGTTGAATCGATTGAACCGGCCGGTCCGGTCCGAGTTTGATAACAATGGTAGTGGGAGGATAGTCAAGGCACCTAATCGTCTTTTGAGGTTGTCCTGGAAGGGCAAGAGAAAGATCCTTCCAATTATGACGAAGCTATAATTGACATAAACTCGGGTCACTGGCAAGAAGCTATGAGAGCTGAAATAGAGTCTATGTCTTATAATCATGTCTGGGAACTTATGGATCCACTTGCTAATATTAAACCTATTGGGTGCAAGTGGGTCCATAAAAGAAAAAGAGGACCCAGTGGTAAAGTTGAGACTTTTAAGGCGAGCCTAGTGCCGAAAAGGTTTACTCAAAAGGAATGGATTGATTATGAAGAAACATTTTCGCCAGTAGCCATGCTAAAGTCTATTCGAATTCTCTTGTCCATTGCAGCTTATTTCAATTACAAAATTTGGCAAATGAATGTCAAGACGACATTCTTGAATGGCCATCTTGAAGAAGACATTTATATGGTGCAACCAAACGGCTTTGTAGCTAAAATTCAGGAGCATAAAGTGTGCAAGTTGCATAGGTCTATTTATGGACTTAAGCAAGCATCTCGCAGTTGGAATATAAGGTTTGATCAAGCAATTAAATCGTTTGATTTTGATCAAAACCCGAATGAACCGTGTGTGTATAAGAAAGGTGAAGGAAGCTATAGACATCCATTTTTGACCATGGGAAAGGTCATGAATGGTTGCCTATGAGTTGAAGTGGAGTAGAGTGTCAAAACCCTAAGTTGCTTATAGTACCTTTTTGTGTAGTTAGTTAGAGGTCATTATCCCATGTAGGTTTTTAGATCGGATTCAGTCAGTTCTTTTTGCATTTAGTTTTTAGAGAGTCTAAGAATGTCCCTGGTAAATTTCATGGCATTTCGAGTCAAGCTGGATAGGAAATAAGGTCTTTTGTGACTTGAAAGGCAGCGTTGTCCTTTGGATCACAAAAGCTTTGAATGACTGTTTATCTTGTCCTGGATGGTCTCGAGGCTTTAGCATGGATATTTAGGGTGTGTTTTATAGCTAAGTTGATCAGTCGCAAGGTCCATAGAGCCTTTGGGCTCATGTTTGGCTCTTAAGGCCCAAATGACCATTTTAAGCTCAGATTAGGGTTTTCACCTAAACCAGCCGGGATTCGATCTTTTTGACAAACCAAAGCCTTCAAAAGCTTTAAAACACTTTATTAAATGATTTTAAAACTTGTTTTGAGAAGTAGAAACGATTTCGAGAGCGATTGGTTAGCAGATTTTAAAACGCTAGTTGGGCTCAACAGGCCCAAAACAGCTAATCCGTCGGCTTTTTTCTAAAAAATTTGACTGAGGTCAATGCATTTTCACTTCAAACACTTCTTAAAACATGGAGAATCGATCGTTTTGGCGCTTGAATCGTCGAATTTGGACTTGAAATAGGTCCGAAAAGCCGAGAAAAGCCAAAACTGGGTCGAAATAGGTTGAGATAGGCTTATATAGGGCAAATTTGCACTGGGGGCTTGATGACCGTACCCCTAGGGATGACCAACCTTCCATGGTGGACGGCCAACCATCCTAGGGTGGACGGTCACCCGAGCTTAGTCTCCTATTCCGCCAAATTTTCAACTTTTGAGTGTTTTAAGCCTTTGAGACTCTCTCACAGCCGAGTTGGGTTAGTTTGAAGCACTATAAATGACTTTGGGGACTGGGGAAGACTCATTTAGGACCTTTGGATCACTCCTTTGGGTTTTAATGAGAGTTATTGATCAAAATAGAGGCCTCTCCTATGTATACACCACTTATAAACCAGTCTTAGGAGGATAAACCTTGATTAGAGAGACTTTAGCACCTAAACCAACCCCTCTAGAACCCTAGCTGCCTTTTGGAGGCCATTGAAGCTTGGAGAAGAAGGCTAAGAGCAAGGAAAAGGAAGGCTAAAGGTACAATCAAATACACCATTGTGCTTAGGATTGAGTTTTGCATAACATATTTAGGAACTAGCTTATTTAGATTAGTTCGTTTTTTTCTACAGAATACGTGTGATAGTTTTTTCTAATTATATGCATGATTTGGGTTGATAATGTAGGCTTTAATCATGTATGTTAAGTTAGGGGTGGATGTTTTAATGTTTATGCAATGTTTAACATGTTTAGAGTAGGTTTTGTATTCTGTTTTGCATGTTGAAATTGTTTAGGCTATGTTTAGTGTTTGGTTTGATTTTTGGGATATCTTGTGAACATGTTGGTTATTGTTTGATGATTAGAAGCATGTTTAGGAGTTCTTTTATGTTAAGTATGCATGATAGGAGTTAGTTTGAAATATGTTATTTTCTGTTATTGGGTTAGTAATGCATGATAGTAGTAAAATTGAGTCTTTTTGCGTATATAGTATGAGTGTCTATTATTTTAGTATTTTAGGATAATCTTGTGTTTAGGTTTGTTTATACCATTGTTCTTAATCTTATTTTGCTTGGAGTATCATATGAATTGTGATCGAGGGAGCGAGCTAAGGTGAGTCCCTTCCCTTGTGTTAAACTTGGATGTTTTAAGCCTGATACATGATTAGTTTTACATATATTATTTTAGGATGCATTCTAGGACATTTCCTTTTTTTTTTATTTGTTATTTTCAAGGGTTTTAAATTACTTTTTAAGTTACTTTAGATTCTGTCCAGAATTTTAAAGTGGCTTTAAAGTGAGTTAAAAGCCATTTTTAGGGTCAAATCAACCTAGAAACATGCCTAAGTTCACATAGGATAATTAGATTGCATTTAAGACATTCTCATGCATTTTTATTAATTGTTTTATCGCATTTGTCATGTATTTTCAGAATTTCCAGCACTTGTGCATTTAGTGTTTTAGGTGTTTAGACTAATTTAGGACTAGTTAGAGACCCTAGGATTAGGGGGGTCACTTAACCCCACTTAGAACTGTCCTTTGTTGTAAGAATTGTGATAGGAATAGAATTCTGTCTAATTTAGGAGTTTATTTCGAGAAAAACTCTGAAAGAAAGTGATTTTTGAAAGTATTTGAATTGGAATGAAATTCCATTTTTTATGAAAAAGTGTTTTGATCGAATTCCATTTCTCGAAGTTAGAGTCCTAGATAAGGTAGAATCCTTTCAGCTATGTAGTTCATTACAATAGGAGAGTCCTAGGTATTCGAACTACGACGGACTTTGATCTCTATCAAGACACTGGTAAAGTATGTAGGCAGCCATTAGGGCACAAGTCCAATCTTAGGTTGACTGTGAGTCTTCTAAGGTCTTAGGTTCTGTTTGCCATTATTATTATTATTATTATATACTATTATCTATTATGTATATTATTCATATTTTTGTGGTTGATTAGATAGTTAAGATTATTTGTGATAAGATTTTGATAAAGTCCAAAATTAATTAGGAGACCTTTAATTAGGGTGAGATAGGTGCCTACAGAATGCGCTCTGGAACCTTCCTATCTCATAACCTAGCCCCCGAATCCAAATTTTGGTTCGAAGACTTGCTTTTTCTTAAATATAGAGTCACTATTTTATTGAAAATAAAACTCTTTTTATGGTTTCCTTATTCCTTAAAAATAAGGTGGCGACTCCTAGTTTTTATCAAACTCCTTTCCTTCTTCAAAACCCAATCTAAGTGAACTCTCACAATAGAGAATGATGATTAGGGTTGGATGATCTTGAGTGGATAATAGAGAAGGTTAAATAAAGTAGATAAAAGAGAAGGATAAATAGAGAAGAATGATGAAGTTATCTACAATCCACGATGATAAGTGAAACGCCTCCAAATCCGCCATGGCTGGTTCACAGAAGCGTGGTGGTATTTTTAATTCTCTATGTTGATGACATACTATTTATCGGAAATAATGTAGGGATTTTGTCAATTGTTAAGGTCTGGTTGGCTAATCACTTTGATATGAATGACTTGGGAGAAGCTAGTTATGTTCTTGGGATTAAACTTTTGCTAGATTAGAAGAACAAGATGTTAGGCTTATCTCAAGCTGCATTTATAGATAAAGTACTAGTAAGATTTTTTATACATTACTCCAAGAAAGGTTTCTTACCTTTCAAGCATGGAGTTCCTCTATCCACGAACCAGTGTTCTAAAACATTAATGGAGGAATAGGAGCATTGAAGGCAATTCCTTATGCTTCGGCTATAGGAAGCCTAATGTATGTCATACTATGTACTAAACTATATATTTGTTATGCAATTGACATGGTCAGCAGATATCAGTCAAATCTAGGTCCTGAGCACTGGATTGCCGTCAAACATATTCTCAAATACTTGAGAAGGACTAGAGATTATATGTTGATTTATGGTAGCGATGATTGGTTCCAGTGGGTTACATAGATTCTGACTTCATGTTAGATAAAGATTCTAGAAAGTCTACCTCAGGATATGTGTTCACTTTTGGAGGTGCAGCAGTCAGTTGGAGAAGTATCAAACAGCAATGTATTGTTGGCTCAACTACAAAAGCTGTAAGAACTTAGAGTTTTAAATTTCTAATTATGTGCTTAAATGTTAAATTAGTATGGTTATATGTTGATTTATGTGTTTATGTGCTAAATGTTAGCTGATAATGAGTTATTTGAAATGTTGTGATTGTATATTTGAAATGTGTGGGAAGTGTAGATTATTATAGAAGGTTGTTTTTAGGAAAATGAGGGTGTTTAGAAATAGAAATAACTTGATTTATATAAAAGGTTTTGTGAAATTACCAAAAGGTTTTAAACAATTCAAATAAGGACATTTGTGTCCTGATTTCATTTTAAACTTGGATAAGTGTCCACCGTTTGGCAAAACTTCTACCACCTTCGAGAGATTGAGAGAATTGAGAGTTGAGAGTGAGAAAGAGAGAGAAAGGCTAGGAACAACCAAATTCTTGCCGGATTTTCCGTCGGAATTCAGCTTGGAAAGTGATTAAGGAGAGTTTATATTTATGTGTAAAGTTTTCTTATTGTAATTTTCGGATTTGAAGAGTATGGATGTTTGGTTATGAGTTTTGATTATGAATATTGTGTTTAAATGATGTTTTTGGATTGAGTTCATGATAAAAATGGGCTTTTGATTGAAATTTGAAGTTGTTAAAGCTTGAATGGTATGTAATTTTAGTTTATGGGTTTTTGAATTTGGTTCAAAAATGAATCTTGAAAATTAATCACTTATTTTGAGAAATTGTTGTGAGTTTTATGGCTTTGAAGCTTGTTTTGATGATTTTGAAGGTTTGGAATTGATGTATAATGATTTGGTAAGTTTTTGAAAAGCTTGATGCTTGTTAATGGCGGTTCTGCAGGTGCTTAGTCGACTAATACTAGTGCCTAGTCGACTAATGATGATTAAATCGTGTTTCAGGGTTGCTGGTAGTACATTAGTCGACTAATGATTATGTTCCTAGTCGACTAACCGAGCGTTAGTCGACTAATGATAGGGTCTAGTCGACTAACCGAAAATCAGCTCTCTGGAATTTTCAACCTTTACAATTTTGTCAACTTCTAGTCGACTAACAAATGTGGTTAGTCGACTAACTCAGTTCTAGTCGACTAACAATCTTTTGTCTAGTCGACTAATGCAGCTCAAATTGTAATATTTCATATTTTTACTCAAATTTCTTCATTTGTTATCCATTTTGAGTAATCTTTACATGCATAGAACCTTGTGAGACTTAATTGGTGTATATTTAAAGGTTTTAATAACATTTGTTTTTATAAAGTGATTTATTATGTTTATTTATACATAATTGTTGTTGTTCATTATTAATGCTTCTTATTTGTGCTTGATAGGTGATTCACAGAGCTAGCCAGTCTCCAATAAATTGTATTTAATTCAGCAATACATGTAGGGAAACTTACGATTCTTGTTATAAATGATTATGCTTGTATGCTTGTGATAAAATGGAATTGAATTGAAAGGCTTATGTATTATGATTTCCTTATTGGATGAAGTTTATTGTTATCAAAAGCATTGCATTATTGATTAAAGTTTTACAATCCTGATAGAACCTGGACTGCGGGGTAGTACTGGCTTTTGAATTATGGAAAATGGAGAAATAAGTCGAAAAGTGATGAATTGTGATGGAATGTGATCAAAGGATTGTTATATGAATTGTTTCAAGGATTGTTTGAAAAGCAGTACTTGCCTAGGTGGAAGCGAAAGGGGCTATATCGTGGTCGTCTAGGCTGAAAAGATGTTGTAAGGCCTAAGACTGGATCTTTCTATAGCGCTGCTTTGCTCACCTATTGGTTGTTGAACCACCTCGAGGAACTTAGAATGGACATGAAAGTTATTTTACTTTGCATTGCATTATGTTGTAAATTGAAAGTGGATTGTGATGGTGTTAAGTTTATGCAGTATAGTTGTTATAATGAGGTTGTACATTTTCCTACTGAGCTTCGTCGTTTAGCTCACCCCTGCTTAATTGCAATTCCCCAGGTGAACGTGTTGAACCTAGCTGCATGGAGACAAGATTTGGAGGCACATGTTTAAGATTTTGAGGAATGTCTGTACATTTTAATTACACAATCCCTGTACCTATTTTAGATTTACATTTGTAAATATTGTATAGTTAAGTTTTATTTTGTTTATCCTACAAGCCAGGGTTGTTGGCTTATTTTGTTTTCTTTATAATCGTTATGGGCGTTTGTATGACATGGCATATACACACCTTTGTGGGTTTCTTTTGAGTTTATTAATATAATTCAAATTGTTTCATCCCATTCTTGGTCTATTCCGATATAATGCATAATATCCTCATAGAACAGGTTTGGGTCGTCACAAAAGCTGAATATGGTGCAACTTTTGAAGCGACTAAAGAAGCAGTTTGGATCGAGAAATTTCTTCTGGAACTTGGAGTAGTACCATTCGCAAAGCCGCCTATGATTATATACTACGACAATAGTGGGGCAGTTGCCCAATCCAAAGAACCTAGGAACCACAAGGGTGGAAAACACATGGAGCGTAAATATCATCTAATTAGAGAGATAGTTTAGTGATGAGATATTGTTGTCACTAAGATTGCATTCGTATATAACTTGGCTTATGCTTTCACTAAAGCTTTAGCTGCAAAGGCTTTCAATTATCATGTGGATAAGATGGGTGTTAGATGTAATCCTAAATGGTTTTAAATGCAAGTGGGAGTTTGTTAGGTTGTATACCTTCAAAACCATTTTTTGATCGGATAATAAATTGGATTTATTTTTTATCTTCATATTCCATACATTGAACATCTGTATTCATTCATGAGTTGAATGGTGGTCCTTAAGTCATTGTAAATGTGATTTATATATGTAAATATGATTTATATATAGGAGATATAAATTACATTAAATGTTTTTTATAGTATTCCACAACTAGTGATAAGCCTAGACACCTCATCTGATAAGGTTGTAGCACATTGATTTCCATATCATAGGGTGGTTTATCTCAACCATCAGAGTAGTGGACTCTGGGTCATTTTTCTAGTGCAGTTAAGCATTGGAGGATCATAAGAATATATCAAGTAAAAGAACTATCACCATTGATATAATTCTCATAATTGCTATTGGCAACTTACTCTTAATCTTGAGAGAGTAGTGAACTCAAGTTTCCCGTGTTTGCTACTTTGACTATTAATGAGTGAGGTCTTTAAAATCAATACCTCGATATGTTGGGTAGATGATGTAGGAGCTGTGAGAATGTTAGAAGTATACCTTAAAACCAATCCTAAAGGGCATATCAATTTCATATTATATTAATTTGAAGGTACAACTTGTCGTGTATATTTAAATATACATATATGATAAGGTTCATGAATAAATTATAAGAGAAATATGTATATCAAGTTGTTGAGATATGGAGACTCATATTTCTCATACACATTTATTCTAAATAAGTTCTTGCTCATAAGTTTATTAAAGTGGACATTTAATAAACCATCAAAAGTAGCATAGATTTAAACTAGCTCCAATGGGAGGATAGGTAGTCTTTCCTATCGGTGTAGTGACACTATAATTAATCTGTGGGTGCATATTAGAGAATATGTACACTGAACATGATCTGCAAGGATATTCTTATGAATTTTAAGTCAAAAGAATATTCTTATGTTACGTCCATTAATTTAGTAATCCTTAAACATGAGGCACCATAGTTATCTTATGCATAGGCCACTTGAGTTTTATAGCGTCTCGTACATCCTTAACCATAAGGGTGTAATAGGTACTCATTGGTTCTAATAGGGTTATGTATGAAGATAAATGAGTGAGCAAAAAGGAATCATCACTTTCATCTTTGATGAGAGAGAATGTCAGGGTTCGTCCATAAAGATAATTTCAGTGTGAAATCCATAGCCATAGTGATAGGTGAACTGTAAAAGAGTTTCATCAGGTTCATCTTATTGAGAATTATATTTTGTAGAACATATAACAAGTTGTTAAGATAGGTTTTGACTTAATAACCATGCCCAATTATCTTAACAGTGACATTAGGGGATGAAGGATTAAGTGACATTAGGGGATGAAGGATTAAGTAACATAAAGGGTTCACATAGTTCTGCTATTCACCCACACCTAGGGCAAGTCATGACACATTACTAGACGTCACTCATGACTAGTGAAGGCCTAATGATAAGTGTTATCATTGAGGACAAAATTGAAAATTGTTCCAATTGAACCAAAAATAGAAAGTTTCTATTTCGGGAACATGAGATGTCCCTGTCCACTACTAGGTTGGGGTGAACCTAATGAGTCACACACAATAGGACACAAGAGAGCTCTTTAATTTATGAGAGGGGTAAGTTTCTGTTAGAGGTATGCCCTAAAACCAATCCTAAAGGGCATATCAATTTCATATTATATGTATTTGAAGGTACAACTTATCGTATGTATTTAAATATATATGATAAGGTCCATGAATAAATGATAGAAGAAATATGTATCTCAAAGTTGTTGAGATATGGAGACTCATATTTCTAGTACACATTTATTCTAAACGAGTTCCTACTCATAGGTTTATTAAAGTGGATATTTAATAAACCGTTAAGAGTAGCACAGATTTAAACTGGCTCCAATGGGAGGATAGGTAGTCTTTCCTATCGGTGTAGTGACACTATAGTTAATCTGTGGGTGCATATTAGAGAATATGTACACTGAACATGATCTGCAAGAATGTTCTTATGGAGATTAGTCAAAAGAATATTCTTTTGTTACGACCATTGATTTGGTAATCCTTAGACCTGAGGCACCATAGTTATCTTATGCATAGGTCACTTGAGTTTGATAGTATCTCGTACATCCTTAACCACAAGGGTGTAATCGGTACTCATTGGCTCTAGTAGGGTTATGTATGAAGGTAAATGAGTGCGCAAGAAGGAATCATCACTTTCATCTTTGATGAGAGAGAATGTCAAGGTTCGTTCACAAAGATAATTCTCAGTGTGAAATCCATGGCCATGGTGATAGGTAAACTGTGAAAAGTGTTTCATGAGTTTATCTTATTGAGAATTATATTTTGTGGAACATTTAACAAGTTGTTAAGATATGGTTTGACTTTATAACCATGCCTGAATATCTTAACAGTGACATTAGGGGATGAAGGATTAAGTAACATGAAGGGTTCATATGGTTCCGCTATTCACCCACACCTAGGGTACGTCATGATATGTTGCTAGATGTCACTCATGACCAGTGTAGGCCTATTGATAAAGTGTTATCAATGAGGGCATAATTGGAATTATTCCAATTGAACCTAAAAATAGAAACTTTCTATTTTAGGAGACATAGAGATGTCCCTGTCCACTGCTAGGTTGGGATGAACCCAAAGGGTCACACACATAAGGACACAAGTGAGTTCTTTAAGTTAGGAGAGGGGTTAGTTTCTAATTATATGTAACTTACTTGGGCTCTTTAATTAAAAGTTAATTAAGGAGGACTAAGTTGCAAAAATTAGAAACCCTAGTATTTGCCTATAAATACAAGGTGAGGGTGCATGCTAGCACTAGTCCATCCAAACCCTAAAAGGAAGAGTGGTTTTCTTTATTCCCTAGAGGAGGCCGGCCCTAGAGTGCTCTAACCTCCCATGGCCGAATTCCACTCTCTCCCTCTCAAGCTTGGTTTGTTCAAAGGTTGATCATTCCAAGGAGCTTATGGAGTCTTGTGTTCGTGTGGATACCTTGGAGGCTTCATACACTTTGAAGCTAGGATGCGATCGAGGTTTCATCAATGGCAAATCAAGTAAGTCAATGTTTTAAAGTTGTTTAATTCTTGTACTTGTATTATTCATGATCCGATGCTTGTTTCGATTTCCTGTATGAATATGTATGGTGGGATTCTTGTTTATAAAAATTTTTATAGTTTGTCTTCCGCTGCGAATCCTCCCTGCACATATTCTTTCAGTTTCTAATATAAAGTAACTTATAAGGTCTCTTTAATTAATAGTTAATTAGAGAGGCCTAAGTTGCAAAAATATTAGAAACCCTAGTATTTGCTATAAATAAAAGGGGATGAGTGCATGCTAGCACTAAGCCCACTTAACCCTTAAAATAGAAGAGGAGACTATCATCACTTTCACTCACCCATGTGGCTGTGACCTAGGGACTCTCCCATGGCCATCATTTGCCTTCTCTCCCTCTCTAGCTTGGTTTTGATCAAGTATTGATCAATCGCAAGAAAGTTCAAGAGTCTTGGGTTCGTGTGGATACCGTTGGAGGCTTCATACTTTTGGAGCTCTGATTCGATTGGACTTTTGCAAAGGCAAATCAAGTAAGTATGATTTAAATAGTTTATTTCATGTTCTTGTATGTATATTCATGATTCTATGTTTGATTATGGTCCTTTGTATGGTTGTGATTGTGAATCAACTATTATGAAAAAGTTTTATACGATGTATTCCTTCTGCTGCGATTCTTTGATCACAACCTAACAGAGAACACCTATTCTCAATATGGAATCCACCATCTCCTATAAAGAGAGTCAAATGTCCCTTTTGAGCTAATTGAGATTTAGTCACTAAAAACTATCTAGTCAATTTGATAAAAGTGTTTATTAAAATGTTTTAGTGATTAATGGAAAATCAATTGGTTCTCAAGGAACATAAGATATAAAGGTATTTTGGTTTGACAATAAGTTTTACTCAATTCCAAAATCATTTAGTGATATTGGTTGGTGGAGGGGCATGGTTGCAAGTTTATAGCAAGAATAGGGTCTATTTATAATTTTCATATTTTGGAGTGCATCTAATACTATTTAATAGAGTTAGTATTAGTTGATTGGTTGGTTACCTAAGGTTAAAAGTTAATTGGTTAGGATAACAACCAATTGGAGCCAAAGATGGAAACCCTAATGATCCCATTCTTAGCCCAATAGGAATTGTGTATGAAAGGCTATGTAAGAGCCTTTATGGGTTCATATAAAGGCACGTTTTTTAAGAGGCAACATTTTTTTTTTATGCTCTAGGGTTTCCACTAACCCTCTCTTCAACACACATATACCAAGGGACATAGGAGTGAAGTTTCTCTAGGAAAAAGAAGGCCTTTGTGACTAGTTTAACCTCCTTCTTCTCATTTTTGGAATCAACATTCCCAAAGGTATGATTCTACATCTTAGTTTCTTCTATATCATATGGAAAAATTAAGAAAAAGGTGCTAGTAATTTAAAATTTTCACTTCCGTGTGGTTTTCGGAACCAACAATACCATGGACCTGCGGGGCGACATATATGCCATGTTATAGATGACGACGTGATTTAGCTATTGCCCATATGTGACGGTCCATTCCACATGCGAGGCATATGCCTTTTATATGATACTGGAGGATTTGGTTTTTTACTAAAAGCCCACACATCTTTCGAACGCTGTTTATAAAGTTGTTTTATAAAATCTTTAAAACATTGGATATATGAGATTTATTTAAATATTCCATGTATCACTGTGTTATTATTAATTTGTAGAAGTTACTTTATTCCTGCTAAGCAATTTGAGGCTCAACCCTACTTTTTGATTGTATGTTTACTTGGGAGGTTGAATTCGTGGTTTGGTTCAGTCTTTTAGTTGGGGACTATTGACCAGTACTTAGTAGACTCTGCATCATAGTTTAAATATTTACATGTAAAAATATATTGTAGCATTGGATGTGACTAGGTCAATTATTATTTGTGGTCTAGCCTACTTGCCAGGGATGTTAGTATTATTATGATTTTGATTTATTATTTATGTATAAAATGTTTGGGACATAATGTATGTTCATGGCATTTCACATTGTTATATATATATTCTTTGTCACTCGTGAAGAAATATGAAATGTATGTTCATGGCATTTCACATTGTTATATATATATTCTTTGTCACTCGTGAAGAAATATGAATGAGCAGGACTAGTTGTACCTCCATCTTTACACGTGTCAACATATCCGAAGGGTCGGTACATTGTTGGAGGTATGCCCTAAAACCAATCCTAAAGAGCATATCTATTTCATATTATATTAAATAGAAGGTATTACTTGTCATATATATATTCAATTATATATATGATAATGTCCATGAGTAAATGATAAGAGAAATATGTATCTCAAGTTATTGAGATATAGAGACTCATATTTTTCATACACATTTATTCTAAAAGAGTTCTTGCTCATAGGTTTATTAACGAGGACAATTATTAAACCGACAAGAGTAGTACAGATTTAAACTGACTCCATTGGGAGGATAGGTAGTATTTCCTATCAGTATAGTGACACTTAGGTTAATCTGTGGGTGCATATTAGAGAATATGTATACTGAACTTGATCTGCTAGAATATTCCTATGGAGATTAAGTCAAAGGAATATTCTTTTGTTACGTCCATTTGTTTGGTAATCCTAAGACTTGAGACACCATGTATGTCTTGTGCCTGAATTGTTAGGGTTTGATAGTGTCTTGTACAGCCTTAACCCTAAGGTTGTACTCGATACTCATTGGCTCTAATAAGTCATGCATGGAGACAGATGAGTGGTCAATAAGGAATCATCACTCTCATTATTATGAGAGAGAATGTCAGGGTCAATTCTCAAAGATAACTCTCGATGTGAATCTCTGGCCAGAGTGAAAGGTGAACTATGAAAGGGTTTCATAGGGTTTATATTATTGAGATTATACTTTGAAGAATATATGACAAAATGTTAAGATAGGATTTAACTTATATCCATACCTTGATTATCTTAACAATGACATTAGGGGATGAAGGATTAAGTAACAAGAAGGGTTCACATAGTTCTGCTATTCACCCAAACCTAGGGCATGTCATGACACATTGCTAGACGTCACTCATGACCAGTGAAAGTCTATTGATAAAGTGTTATCAATGAGGGCATAATTGGAATAGTTCCAATTGAACCTTAAAATAGAAAGTTTCTATTTTAAGAGACATGGAGATGTCCCTATTCACTGCTAGGTTGGGGTGTACCCAAAGGGTCACACACAATAGAATTTAAGAGAGTTTTTTAATCTTTGAGAGGGTAAGTTTCTAATTAAAACGCAACTTAAAATGATACTTTATTAATGGTTAATAAAAGAGGTCCTTAGTTGCAAATTAGAAACTCTTGTATTTCTATAAATACAAGGGCTAGGGTGCAAGCTAGCACTAAGAACTCCCAAACCCGAAAGAGAAGAGTGAGAAGACCACCTCCCCACCCTAGGGCCGTGAGCTATAGAGAGAGTCTCCCATAGCTGTTCTCTCCCTCTCCCTTGAAAGGTTCTGTGAATTACAAGCCATAGATGCGCAGCGGAAGAGATAAAACAAAACTTTTTCATTTATTAAAAACAATCCATGTTCACAAAACCTCCAAGAATCGATTCAAGCATGGGGGTCATGTATATTAAAACATATACAAACAAGAATGAATATAAATCAATATAAATAAATCATACTTGATTGTGCTTTTCGATGTAGCTTTCCTTCGAGTTTCAAACGGATGAAACCTCCAAAGCGTATCCACACG
>JAESVK010081307.1:0-11363 GCA_017140935.1 Hamamelis virginiana | reverse complement strand
AGGTTATCCTAGTTAGGTATGAACAAACTAATGAACACAAACGTATTTATTCAATACTATTGCACAACCAATATGAATATAATCACAGAAAACATTCATATAAAAATATAAAAGATTCATTAAGGAGCGGATTGCAAAGAATGACAATCTCTCAAAGTTGTACAATTATCATAAACCTATTACAAAACCTTAAACCTTAATCAGAACATAATCAGACCGCTAACCAAGCTTCATCTACACCCAAGGAGAAGAGTTTAGCTGCTCATGATAGGGGCTGAATCACCGGAGGTTTTCGTTCCTTCTATGTGCAGCCAAAATCCAAGTGGAATGATATGAGAGAGATGATAGAGGGATGAAAGAGAGAGATGAAGTATATGAGAGGCTATGTTGAATCTGGATGATTGGGAATACCTTATTCAGGCCTCCAAAGGTGTTTTAAATAGTGTCCCAGCCTTCCCGTCCGAGTTCTACCGATTTTGCCAAATCCCCACTTACTAAAAAAGGAATTCTAATCACTTTAGGAAACTGCCCGGCTCAGACCTATCGATAGGCCTATCGATAGGCATAGTGCCTTATCGATATGTGATGTGTGCGGCTGTGAGAAATCTGCATAATCTTCAATCCTGAGAGCTTCCCTATCGATAGGGAAGGTGTCCTATCGATAGGCTTGAGCATATTTTGCATTCTATCTTTGAATTAGCTGCTTTTCGCGCCCGGTGTTCATCCTGGCATGCTACATTTGCTCCAATTCATTCATGTGCTCTCTTTGAGTTGCTAAACTTGGTTTTTTGGCGGAAATTAACCTACACAAGACAAAAGCATACATAAGACTAAAAACCAACCAAATCACAGTACTTACAGTGTAAAACTCCCAATGTTAGCCTCGAATGCTTAAAAACGAAGCTTGATTGTGGAACTATCACACCCTCCAACTTTGACTTTGCTAGTCCCTAGCAAACACTGAAACAATGAAAACTAAAAAACAACAAGAAATCAAAATAATAAAAAAAAGCAAATAAGCCACTTTCGCAGGGAATCGCGATTGCACTTAGCATGTGCAATAAGCCTTTAAACCCCTAGGTTCCTCCTAGTGGACGAGTTATAGTCTCGTGAGGGTTTGCAGAATGACGCCCACAAACATAATGTTGACTCACAGGTAACTGAAAACAAATAAGCTCAAATCTTGTCTTTACAATTCGAACATCTCAAAAAGTTATGCAAGCTACCCCACAGAATAGGCAAACATGGTACACAAATTATCAAATGACTGAAAATAAAGTAAGTTCCAAATCGTGTGATGTGAAGTGAGCCGACTAAGAATTATTTTCTCAGCAGAATAAGTCTATAATTCAGATCCTGTGACGAGATTCAACTTCGAATCTCACCTGGATGATCACTCTCAAAAACATTTCTCACGAAAGGTTAAAAGATTCATGTAATATCCCAATAAGATTCATATAAGTTGAAAACTCATATAATAGCACAAAGAGTTGACAGAGATGAAATGGAATGATAATGCATGTAATTAAACAAAAATTTCAGCACATATATAATCATTTGATGTAAATGTGATCAAGAGAGAACAAAGTTCAAAATTTGAATCAATTACGACTTGATTTGGATTATAATGACCTTGGCTACAATAAAGAAGGGAAACACCAAGATGAAATGACTTAACAAAAAAAAACTGTTCGGGTTACTACCCAAGCCATCTCATTTACCAAAAATGACTCTAAGACTCACTTAAACTGAAACTAGACACACTTAACTAAATGAACCAAAAACAACCCAGACTCAAACCCCACCAACCAACTACTCAGCTCCATCACCCACATCTTCATGCTGTTTAACCTCATCTACATGAGCATCCCGAGCTGGGACCTCAGCTCTAGCCTCCTCAGGCTCCGCAAATAAGGAAAAATCAAAGGCAGTAAGAGGGAGCTCCTGCTGAATACGCCATAAAACCCTCTGCCTAGCGGACTGAAGCTGAAGCTCTGCTCGAATCTGCTCATGCTCTCTCATTAAGGCCTGCTGCCCCTCCAACAACTGCCTCTGCCCATCCAATAACTGTAGTAACAAACCCTCAACACCGGAGGGATGGGCAGGTACAGACTCAGCTGGCCCAGATGGCCCTGTCTCAGCTGGCCCTGAAGTAGTCTCGACAGGCCCAGATGGCACTGTCTCAGTAACTGCTGGCTGAGATGCTGGCTGTGGTAGCTCTGGTAACACTCCCTGACGCATCGATAACGCAGACAGTGCAACTCTCAAACTCCTCGTCAAAGTGACTGGAGTAATAGGTCCCTCTCCCCATAAACTCTGCTCGGATGATGTACACCCAGCCTCAATGCATCGCTGTGTAATCATCTGGGGAAAGGGCATATTCTGCTGTGGCGGTTGGAGCTGGATAAAAGAACGCATCTCCCTGAAAATCAGATGGGCAATATCAATCTCATCCTCGCCCATAAAAGCTATCAACAGTCTGATCATATCCAAATGGATGCTGCTATCCGTCCCTCGAGGTCTCAAGTTGCATAAAAGCAACTTGATCATCACAGTATAAATGGTTTTCATGGTGCCGCTCGTGAAGTTTCCCCCGGAGTATCGAGCTGGGTCAACACAAACAATCTGAGAGCACTGAGCCGGTGTCAACAGTGGGTGCTCGGTATCATCCTCAGCAGGGGGAAATGTAATGGATGCAGGAACAGGGCGCTCACAACCCAGGTACTGTGCAATCCAATCCACTGAAAGCTCAATCGACCGCTTGCCCACTCGGGCAACAAACATCTCATCATCACGATCGTGCGGTCGTGCGACATAATAGAACTCTCGCACTAAAGAGGGTTTATAACCCTTTCCCTTCGTCAACCAAGCCGTCAGATGTCTCCACTCCAGACGAGTCACAAGTGGTGTTTCTTCCAAGAACTTCAAGGCATCCACATACCTCTCCACATTAAATTTTTTTTCCTTCAGTATATCTGTCCAACTCTTTACATCTGTTTTTGCTTTTTCTGTGGTGGTGGCCTTTCTTTTCTGGACGTGCCAGACCATTTAGCGGGCCTAGATGTAAGAGGCTTTTTGATGCCCCTGGTAATGCCAATCGTAGGATGCTCAGTGTCAATCTCATACGGGTCGAAGAACTCACTGTCATCGTCAGACTGAACCCTGGAACCTGACCCAAGAGGTCGTCGAAAAGTAGGATCAGAGGCGGACTCGCTATCTGAATCAGTGCTGTCCTCACAGACCACCCTCTGTCCCCATAGACCACCCTCTGTCCCTTACCCACAGATGGGTTCTTCGTACGCGCCGGTCTAACCGGCGGTGCCTCTCGAATGACAGGCCCTGTTTCTGGCCTCTTTTCCGGCTGATCCGGCTGGACTACAACGGATTTACCCTTATCTAAGGGTACAGCAGGCTGCTTTTGCCTCACCATTTTCAGAATTCTGAACCGTTCACTTCTCCACACCACAATCCCAATTCACAAATCCAGTCCACACAATACAGCAAAAATATCCACAACAGCAATATAACAGTAATGAAAAACAAAGTCCCACTAAAACATAACCCAATGAAACAACTTAGTTTCTACTCCAAAGAGACAATAATCACTGACCACAAACACTGACCTCAATTCCAAAGATTGACGAAACTGTGAAGAAAGAATTCTGAAACTTCGCAGGAGTTATGACCGGAAAATAAGTTTGATGAGAGTAGGCAGCAAGACGGGGTGAAGTTGCAGCGGCGACAGTGATGGCTAAAGCAAGGGCAAGGTTATGCGGGAGAAGAATAGAGGAAGAAAGAAAAGAAAGGGAGAGAAGCGGAGCTGCACTATACCGGCGGTAGCTACGGTGGAGATGGCGGTGGAGATGGCGGTGGGTTTGAAGTCGAAAAGGCGCGGGAGAGAGATAGAAAAGAAAATGAGAAGAAGAAAAGAAAAAGAAAAGAGAAAATAAGGAAAGGAAATTTGGGTCGGTCACCGCGTGACTCTTGGGTTCTAAAAAATACAAGCTGTTATTATATATATATATATTTTTTAAAAATCAGAATCAGCCCTATCGATAGGGTTGAGAACCTATCGATAGGTAAGAGCTCGGTCTGCAGGCATAGTGAAACTGAGGGGTTCTCTATCGATAAGGTCAATGACCTATCGATAGGCCTATCGATACGAATGGAGGTTATCGATAGGGTGAGGCTCGGGTTGCAGGGATTGAAAAACTGAGAAGGACATCTATCGATAGGATCAAAGACCTATCGATAGTCCTATCGATAGGGTAAGTGACCTATCGATAAGACTTATCTTAATTTGCAAAAATTACAACCTTACACACCTAAATTAGACCGAAAAGACTCAAAATAAAACATACCCAACTCAAGGTCAACTAAGTGTATGAATAACTGGGATTGACGGCTCAAAACTGGGTACAAAAGAGAAAATGACTGACTTAAACCAACTGAAAGGCTTACAAACTCTGAATGAAGGCCTAAAATCGTATTCTCACTTTTCCAATGTTCTCAGTTGATCACAATGCATCCATGACACATAAGCACTTAATCAAGTAAAATTGCAATGCAAAATCAGTAAAACAACCAAATAAGCTGAAATAAGTAATATGAATATCTGTGCCCCAGAACAATAAGAGTGGCTCAACACATGCATAAGAGGTTATAAATCTCCACTCTAAATGAGGATCATCGTCACATACTCATCTGCTACAGAAAATATTCAAATCGATTCGTGCACGTGCAATGTAATTAGGAACAAACCAATTCAAAGTCGGGAGACAATTGATGCACAAAGTATAGTATCATGGGTATTCTGATGCACAATAGTAGAGAAATTGTCATTAAAGACAAGAATGAAAGCCGAAAACAAAAACAAACGAAAAAAATTCATAGCTAATTGCAAGACATGAGGCCAAATATATAATTAAAATAATGGAATCACAAAATGGAATGCATGTGAACTCCCACCCTCCAACTTAGATCCTATTATTGTCCCCAATGAGGAAGAAGAAAGAATGCAAGTCAGTGAGAAAAAGGCAAAACAAGCAACTAACGACAAGATGTTACTAAACATACAGATGCAAGGGTTTCCTCCCAAGAAGAGCTAAGTTTAACGTCTTCAGCCAGACGTGATAAAGGTCCTTAGTCGACCTCATAAGTGGGGTCCTCAAGATTCATGGACTCAACCACCATACCATCCCGAGTCAAATCCCCATTTCCAAAGCCTTCGATGTAAGGCTTAAGCCTTTGTCCATTCACAGTAAATGAAGAACCATTACGGGGATTGTGAATCTCAATAGCACCGTGGGGAAAGACATTGGTAACCGTGTAAGGCCCATCCCATCGAGACCTTAGTTTGCCCGGAAATAATCGCAACTTGGAATTAAAAAGCCAAACTCGTTGACTAGGCTCAAAAGATTTTCGAGTAATATGTTTATCATGAAATTCCTTCATTTTGGCCTTATAAATTTTTGAACTTTCATATGCCTCGTTACGAATTTCCTCGAGCTCACTAAGTTGAAGTCGGCGGTGAGAACCCGCTTCCTTCATTTCAAAATTAAACTGACGAATAGCCCAAAGGGCTTTATGTTCAAGCATAACGGGAAGATGGCATGGTTTTCCATAAACGAGCCGGTAAGGGGACATGCCAATGAGAGTTTTATAAGCTGTACGGTAAGCCCAAAGAGCATCGACAAGTCTCAAAGACCAATCTTTACGGTCGGGCTTGACCGTTTTCTCCAAAATATGTTTTATCTCCCGATTGGACACTTCCACTTGCCCACTAGTTTGGGGATGATATGGGGTCATGACTTTATGGGTAATGGAGTATTTGGCAACAAGTGCCGCAAAAGGTTTATTATTAAAGTGTGAACCTCTATCACTAATGATAGCCCTAGGACACCCAAATCGAGAGAACACGTTCTCTTGAAAGAACTTCAGAACTACCTTATGATCATTTGTCCTAGTGGCAACTGCCTCTACCCATTTAGACACATAATCCACATCCACTAGGATATATTCAAAACCATGAGAGATGGGAAAAGGTCCCATAAAATCAATACCCCAAACATCAAGAATTTCTACTATGAGAATCGGGTTCAGAGGCATCATATCTCTCCTAGACATAGAGCCCATCTTCTGGCAATTATCACAGGACCTACAGAAGTCCATAGCATCTCGAAACAAGGTAGGCCAATAAAAACCACACTGAAGAACTTTAGCAGCGGTTTTCTTGCCACTAAAGTGTCCACCACAAGCCAGAGTGTGGCAGAACTTCAAAATCTCATGCACCTCATTCTCAGGGATGCATCGGCGGATCACTTGGTCCGCACAGTACCTAAACAGAATAGGATCCTCCCAAAAATAATTTCTAATTTGTGAAAAGAATCGATCCTTGTCCTGTTTGGCCCAAGTAGAAGGTATAAGCCCTGTAGCTAAATAGTTAACAATGTGAACGAACCAGGGCAAAGATACCTGAGAGACTGCGAATAGCTGCTCGTCGGGAAAAGAATCCCGAATCGGAAGGGTATCACTATCCTTATCAGCTAGAATCCTAGACAGGTGATTAGCAACTACATTCTCCGACCCTTTCTTATCCTGAATTTCAAAATCGAACTCTTGCAAGAGAAGAATCCATCTAATCAACCTAGGTTTGGTCTCTTTTTTGGACAGAAGGTACCGCAGAGCAGCATGATCAGAGAAAACAATGACTTTAGATCCTAACAGATAAGAACAAAATTTATCTAAGGCATAGACAATAGCTAGTAACTCTTTTTCAGTGGTGGTGTAGTTCATTTGAGCATCATCAAGAGTTTTACTAGCATAATATATAACTCGAGGAAATTTGTCTATCCTTTGACCTAAAACAGCCCCTATAGCGTAGTCAGACGCATCACACATAATCTCAAATGGATAGGACCAATTCGGGGGCTGCATGATAGGAGCAGTGCTCAAGAGAGAGCGCAGTGTGGTAAAGGCTTTCAGACAAGCCTCATCAAAGACAAATGGAACATCCTTGGCAAGAAGATTGCACAAGGGCTTAGAGATTTTACTGAAGTCTTTGATAAATCGCCGGTAAAAACCTGCATGTCCAAGGAAGGACCTAATCTGCTTGACAGTGGTAGGGGGTGGCAACTTAGCAATCAAATCGACTTTAGCACGATCAACCTCAATACCACGACTAGACACCACGTGTCCTAAGACAATACCTTCACGAACCATAAAATGGCTATTTTCCCAACTCAGGACCAAATTGGTTTCGCAGCAACGCTTTAAGACTTTGGAAAGATTAGAGAAGCATGAATCGAAAGATGAACCAAAAACTGAAAAATCATCCATAAAAACCTCTAGAAAATCTCCAATCATGTCAGAGAAACTGGCCGTCATGCATCTTTGGAATGTACTAGGAGCATTGCATAGGCCGAAAGACATGCGCCTATAGGCAAAAGTGCCAAAAGGGCAAGTAAAGGTGGTCTTTTCTTGGTCCTCGGGGTATACTGCAATTTGGTTATATCCAGAATAACCATCTAAAAAGCAATAAAAGCTCTGCCCCGCAAGTTTTTCTAGAATTTGGTCAATGAACGGAAGTGGAAAGTGATCCTTCCTAGTCCTAGAATTAAGCTTCCTATAGTCGATGCATACTCGCCACCCAGTGGTAGCTCGAGTAGGGACTAGAACACCCTCATCATTTGCAACTACAGTGATACCGGACTTTTTAGGCACAACTTGGGTAGGAGCTACCCAAGCACTGTCAGAAATGGGGTAGATGATACCCGCGTCCAACAACTTCACAACTTCCTTCATAACCACTTCCTTCATGTTGGGATTGAGCTTTCGCTGCATTTCCCGTGAAGGCATAGCTCCCTCCTCAAGATGGATTCGGTGCATGCAAATAGACGGATCTATACCGTTAAGATCAGCAACCGACCATCCTATAGCTTGTTTATTCTCATCTAGAACTTTCATGAGCTTACACTCCTGCTCCATACTCAAATCAGAAGCAATGATAACCGGAAGAGAGTCATTATCACCTAGAAACTTATACTTAAGATTCGCCGGTAAAGGCTTCAACTCAAGTTTCGGGGCAACCTCTAGAGATGTAGGCATGGAGGTACTGGACAATTGAGGCAAAGACTCGACTTTAGGCTTCCAAGGTAGGTTGCCTAATGCAGGAGTTGACTCGAGAATCTGATTCACCTCTAGAATAGACTGGTCAATTTCAAAATCTTCATAATTAAAATGTGCCAGACATGACTCTAAAGGATCCTGGGACAGAATAAAAGGCAAAGCCTCCTCGACTGCATGGTCAATGATGTCTACAAACGAGCACTCCTCAAAGTGATGAGGGTGCGTTACAGCATGGTACACTTGAAGCTTAGCCTTCATATTACCAAATAAAACTTCCATGATACCCGATCGACAATGTAGGACTGCATTTGCAGTCACAAGAAGAGGTCTACCGATAATGACAGGAATTTGAGGTCTAGTGGTATTTACAGGCTCCATATCTAGAACAATAAAATCGGTCGGAAAGACAAATGACTCGATCTTAACTAACACATCCTATAACACACCCCTAGGAACCTTGGTCGACCTATCGGCAAACTGTAACACGGTGGGTGTAGGTTTGAGCTCACCGAGCTCCATCTTCTCATACACAAAGTATGGAAGAATATTCACACTGGCCCCATAATCAATCAAGGCCCGGTCTACATAGTGACTCCCTAAGAAGCATGGAATAGTCGGAGTACCCGGGTCTTTACGTTTGACAGGGACGTGGTACTGAACCACAACACTTGCCACATCCGAGAGGACCGCTGATTTAGAGAAATGCACACGCTCCTTGCGCTGCTGAGTACATAGGTCCTTCAAGAATTTAGCATATGAAGGGATCTGCTTAATGGCATCTAAGAGTGGAAGATTAATGTGCACTTGCTTAAAAACTTCTAGCATTTCACTCAAAGACGCTCCCTTTTTCTTTCCTCTTACAGGCGCAACTAACGCCGATGGGAATGGAGCCTTTGGCACATAGGATGCCAATGGGTCATCAGAATTTGAGGGAAAGTTATTCCTTTTAGGCTCATTCACTACCCCCTTCTCTTTTTCATTCTCACTCTTTTTCTTCTCACTCACTTCCCCAACCTTAGGAACTCTAGACACATTCCTATCCTCATTAACTCTCTCCTCAACCTTATTATCAACATTTTTTCCACTTCTCAAAGTAGTGACCGCTTTTACATCCTCATGATAGTGAGAGTCCTGTGAAGAAGAACTCTCGGCTAAGTGCGCTCCTTTAGGGTTATTGATGGGTTGACTCGGAAGTCTTCCCTCCTCTCGACGGCTCAGGGTGGCCGCGATTTGCCCAACTTGAGTCTCTAACTTAGCAATGGATTGTGAATGAGAACTCAGGAGTTGACTATTAGCTTCTATGTTTTTTAGAGCTTTAAGAACTTACTCTTCGAAACCACTACTCCTTTGGCTTTGAGGTGTTTGCGATGGATTGACACTTTGGTTTTGAGACTGGGACTGAAAGTGAGGTGGTCTATAAGGTGGTGCAGCATTAGAATTTCCCCCTTGGAAGTTGGACCTAGGGACTTGCTGATAGGTATTACTCGACCCTTGGAACTGGTTTCCTGTCCCTTGGGAAGGTTGAGACCACCGCAAGTTAGGGTGACTCTTGTATCCCGGATTATAATTATTTGAATAAGGATCATTCCTTGGGTTAGAGAACCCTTGGGCTGCATGGACCTGTTCCTGGACAAACTCGGGATATTGGGGAGCCATAGGACACGACAGAGTGTCATGACTACTATCTGCACAGATGTCACACACCGCACTCACTGGAGTAACAGACGAAGGAATAGTCGGTGGTTGACCTTGAGCAGCAAGCAGTTGATCCATTTTCACAGACAATGCCGCCACTTGTTGGTTTATCACTGTGGTACTTTCTACCTCATAAACACCCTTCCTAGAATTAGAGGTTGAAGAAGAACCTCTATCATTTTGATTCATCGAGGCCATACTGACAGAATCGTCACTGAGAATTTCGAATAAATCCCATGCCTCCTCGGCACTCTTCCTTAAAATTGCACCTCCACTAGCAGAATTCACTAGGCTCTTATCCTTAGCACATAGACCCTGGAAGAATGACTGGACAACTTGCCAATCAGGAATACCATGATGGGGACACAATCGAAGGAGTTCCTTCATTTTCTCCCATGACTCATGAAACGACTCACCCTCTCTTTGAACGAAATGGGTAATAGCATACCTCATTTGAGTGGTACGACCAATAGAGTAGAACCTAGCCAGAAATAATGTCTGAAGATCAGACCAAGTGGTAACAGGCTCCGTGGTCCTAAGGGTGTTAATCCAGGTCTTAGCTTTATTTCGCAGAGAATACGAGAACAGAAGGAGTTTAATGGCATCAGCAGTGAGGCCCTGAATTCTAATGGTGGAACAAATCCCTAAAAATTCAGTAAGGTGATCGTATGGATTCTCCCTATCCAACCCATAGAAGGTTGGTAACATTTGAAGTGTGGCATGACGAATCTCATATCGGACGTTTTCAATATTGGGAATTTGAATGCAGGAAGGTGGAGTGAATGCACCAGGCATAAAATGATCTCTAATCATCCTAGGTGCTGGCTGGACTTGCTGTGGAACTACAACAGGTCGAGGTGGGTCTTGACCTTGGTTTTCCATTGGATTGTCAAATTCTAACCCTAGATCGGGTCGACTTGCTCGAAGAGACCGTAAGGTACTTTCTAACTCTAGGTCAAGCGGTTGTAGGTCACAGAACACAGACCTTCTACCGTGCATGCAAATAACCCCCCAAATAAATGGAATGCAATGACTGAATTCAAAATATTATGAAAATAAACTTGAGATGAGAAGATACTTCCCTCGGTCCCGATTGCTAATCTTTACGCGGTCCTATCCAAAACTTTGACACTTGGGCAAAATTTTATTTATTATTTTTTTTAGCAATTTTGGCTTTGGCCTTAGCGCGCAAACTTTTCAGCGGACCTATAAATCAACAACCTGAATCGAGAAGAAGGAAAGATCAGTAGAAACCGGAAAATAAAATCCTAAGCTACAACTAAAACAAGATTCATCGTAAATTCTATAACCGTGCAATAGTCCCCGGCAAAGGCGCCAAAATTTGATCGGCCCAAACAAGGGAGGTTATTTCCTTGTTCGTGATCAATATTTAAATTTATAAAGTACTCGTGCTTAAAACCTCAATTCGTTAGAAAAGTATTTAGTGCACGGGTGTCGAACACAGGGACTAATGGCTGAGTTATGAGAAGTTATTCTGATTCTGATTTTAGTTACCAAACAATTTCTCGATTTTGAAGAGT
>JAESVK010081302.1:0-13266 GCA_017140935.1 Hamamelis virginiana | reverse complement strand
GAGAGAGAGAAGATGAAAAACCCATTTGGTGCAGCAATGAAAAACCCATTTGTCTGAGACATCCAAATGGGAGGGACATCGGCGACGTGAGAGGGAGATGACGGCGTCGGCGTGAGCTTCGACGGCAGGGACTGCGGTGGTCTTTTTTGAGGGTAGTGTGAGCTCCGACGTCGGCGTGAGCTTTGATGGCAGGGGATGTGGTGGTCATTTTTTAGGGCGGCGTGAGCTTCGACGGTAGGGACGGCAGGGGCTGCGGTGGTCATTTTTTAGGGCGGCGTGAGCTTCGACGGCAGGGACTGCGGTGGTCTTTTTTTAGGGCGGCGTGAGCTTCGACGGCAGGGACGGCAGGCTTGAGAGAATATGAAAAACCCATCGTGTTTATGTATCGTGTTTTGAGGGTTAGTCCAGACTTTTTTGATTCCGCCCCACAGTCGGTAATCACATTACCGCCCCCCCTGCCATCAATGGAATTCCGCGTATCAGCAGGAGTTCATTCCAACCTACTGATTCCATTCCGTGCTCAAAATAACATCCAAACGGGGTTTTATAGAATCTATTCCCATTCCAGGCGGCCATTCCCTCGATCCAAATGGGGCCTTAGTGAAGAGATTTGAGAAGATGAAGAGTGTTGGCAGAGAAGAAAAGAGAAAGGGAGAGAAAGAGAACTCGCAGTTCTCCGACGGTTCGCCGACGGTGAAAGAAAGAGAGGAATGTTTTGTACAATTATTCTCAATAGTAAAATCTCCCCCTCCGTGGGCATAGGCAATTTGCTGAACCACGTAAATCTTAGTGTTCATTATTTTTGTGCTTTAAGTTTTTCTTTAATTTCACAACACATAATAAGAACGAGACTCTAGCCAATTGAGGAAACTATTCCATCTCCCTTGAAGGTACAAAATTTGATTTCAATTATTTGATATTTGATTATATTATTATGTTACATGTATTTTTGTGACAAGATCAAATATAGAAAAATTGAATTTGTTGCTCTTGAAATTTTGAGCAAAGAATTACCTTTGATGGAAAATTAATGTAGTAAAAGTGGTAAAATCACATATACCAACTGCAAATACTCTAGCATGAATTGATGTTCCTGAAGAACAACCTGGAAGAATAAATTTGTGGTACGCCAGAAACGTGGCAGATCTATAGGTTTAAAAGACTCAACTCCCCGGAAAAGGAAAAATGAACAATCACACTCTTAGAACATTCAAGAAGAAGTTATTGTCTTGAAAAAGACACAAGTCCCTGATGAGATTTTTGAAATCCCCTGAAGAGGAAAATGTACCTAACAATGAAGAGAAATGTGGAACAGAAAATAAATGTTCATCTATGACATATTTACATATGCAGTAAATACAAAAATATTAAAAAATGATGATGATAATACAGAACCATGTTCTTTGGAACAATATATGACCACTAGAAGATGGTTATTATTATTACAAAAGCTTGTCATGATTAATTGCACATGAGATTGCAAAATTTTACGGAAATACATGAATATTATTAGCAAGTGTATATGTTGAATTTTGTCTCTTGATTTAATTGTTTATTATTACTTCCACATACATGATATATATGTGCGTAAGATACCAAAAGTAAATTTGATATAAAATTAGTATAGAGAAAATTATAAATCTGCTTTATTTACAATTACCTCACAATTGAAATTATGTGGAGAATAAATTATTAATTATGATTTGTTAGAGAAGACGTTCTTAACATTTCATGCCTCGAATATGCTCCTGAAGTAAGCAATATCGAGAGCGCAGATTTATCAAAATAATTTAAACTGATGTCATGTTATTGAGCATAATAATGAGAAATCACCAATCATATCTGACTGATTTTAAAGCAGCAAATGAAATTTCATTTAACAGTCGTGTGAATTTAATATCACATCGGTTGAAAGTAACTAAGGCTTGTAACATATAAGTTGGTTGTCTCTTAAATCGATTGTCAATCGAGGGAATGGGCCAGTGCGCTGTATGGTTACCCCTTAGTCCAACGATGTGCGAAGGCCTGCAGCCTGCTCATTTCTTGGTAAAATTATTACCATCACTTTGGTGATTATAATCATCCATTTATGAAAATTTGGTGCTCCTGTGGAGACCATAATTCCTACAACTAGAAGTGGATAACACAGAAACAAAGCCCATAAAGGGAAAATTTGGTGCTCTTGTAAAGACCATAGTATTAGTAATTTTATTAATAAAAAATGAGAAAATGGATGTAACCCACTTAGATATTTTAAATTGTACATTTAATTGATGTTTTGAATTTAAATGCTATTTGGCTTACTATTCACGGTAATATTTGGATTACTATTCACATTACTATTCACGGTAACATTTGGTTACTATTCATGATACTATTTGGGTTACTGTTCATGATACTATTTACTGTAAATTATCTATTTTTATCCATGTGATATCTATGTGAGATAAAAATGATATTTCTTGGAGTTGTTATGAAATTGCTCCTGAAGTAGCACATGAATATGAAATTGCTATTGAAGTAGCATATAGATGTATTCTCACTGCTTATAAATAAGCATATAATAATCTTGAAGATTAAATTGCTCAAGCATATATTACTCCAAAAGGGAATATTACTCTTAAAGAGATAATTACTCTGGAAGAGAAAAATTGCTCTTGAAGAAGCAAATAAATTCATGGAATTGAATATGTAAATGAGATCTCAATATTACTCTGAAAAAGAGAAAAGTGCACATAAATTCCTAGCAATGAATTATACGAGAGTTAAATGAGATCAAAATAAAGCTGCTAATAATACATTTGTATTTATCGATGAAATATGATAAGGATCAGGAACCACTAATTATGGAAAATGTCGACATATAAATTATTGGCCAAATCAGAAAGATATTATACATGCAGAATTGACTTCACTTGTAAAGCATGAAGTTATTGGACCTGCAGTCCAAACATCTGAAGATGTAAAGCCTGTAGGACTTGTAGTCCAAATATCTGAAGATGTAAAGCATATCAATTATGTGTCTCAGAATGATAAGTTTGGTAGTCCCAGAAGGACTTGATATGCGTCTTATGGACGTAGTTACAACATGCTTATATGAATCACTTGATAGTGATATCTATATGAAAATCTTTGAAAGATTTAAAACTGCCTGAAGCAAATCATTCGAAACCTCGTAACTTATATTCAATTAAGTTACAGCGATATTTGTATGGAAATGAAATAAGTATAATACCTATGTGAGGGTATATTATAATTCTGTCTCTTTGATAGAGAAGAATATTCCATGAAAGCCCAAGAAACCAATAATCCCAAGAAATTCAATAGACCTCCATAAAAGGTTCAGAATATGGGATAAGGTTGATGGATGAGATTTGATAATCCCATATCAGAAAGAGACCAGTAAGATTGAAATATCTTGTGGTAAATGATAATATGTTAAGAGATCGATATGTTGAAATTATTAATGTGGATTATTATAATTATATCAGATGTTATACAATCATGTGATTATGATTCCCGAAGAATCATTAGTGATATATATGGTAATGATTCTGGTACGAATCATCAGTAATCTTTTAAGATTACATATAACACTAATTATGGTAGAAATACTTGAAATTGTGAAATAACAATTATTACATAAAAGTGTTAATTACCTGGTACTTGATATACATATCATACTCATGTGTACAATGGTATTCAATAATATTTACATTTGGTATATACAAATATTACAAGTATTTCCACAACTTAAATCTTGAACTTCGAAATAAGATTTTGAAACTCCAAATCTACTCGGACCTTTGAAACTTCATTCCCTTATGGAGTATATGAAGAGGTTAATGAAATAGTCGGCCGAATCTCTTCATACCAAATAATATTCTTTGGATTACAAATCGCTTGGAGACTTGGGTCGGTGATGCATCTTGACTGGCTATCACATGCCAACAAAGATTTCTTTGTAGCGTATGTACTAAAATATGAAACTGACTGTTTAGAAATGCAAGTTGTGGCGGCAACAGTACCACAACTATGATCTACCTAAATAGCCTTATAAAGGATCTTTAGTTATCTCTTCGAAAAGCATATTTCACCAAAGTTCTTCTATGCACATGAACTCTAGAAGAGTCATCAGATTGAAAAAATTGAAGCTTGTCATAATCAGGGGAACATCTAGAAGTATGCTACCATTATGATGATAAGATCAGATTTCCTTACTTAGGAAATCATAGTTTCAGATCATTTTTCAAGTTGTTGTCCTGTATAGTTTAGTTAGCTATGATAGAAAAGAGTGAGCTCAAAACAGGATAGCAAGATGAATGACATGATGAAAGGTGATATAGCTTCTCTTGCCACATGTAACGGTGGAGATTGAAGCCAACACAAATCTCTGATGGGTGAGGAGAAATAAAATCACTTCTAAGGGTAGTGATAAAAGAAAGCTTTTCTTCTAATGTTCTTAGAAAATTTCAGAAATAAAATTAAGAGTAGATATTGAACATAAATTTTATGCATCGGTAGATTATGAAAAAGATTTTCATGAATCAAAACGAGATGCTGCATTTTTAGAAACGAAAGATAGAAGGATAGATTGGAATGAGTAGATAGAAAGAGGAGAGCCAAATTTATAACCAAAATTTGACTATATGTCTGGATCACTGATTTGAAATGTCTGTAAAGTAGACAAAATTACTTTTTGAAAAATGAGTGCGAGAACTGTTTACTTTTTGGCAAAAGCTCGATTTTCTGAAAACGCGTCTGCAGACACTGTTGTTGGATTTCTTTATTCAAAAGGTAGATTTATTTGAGCAACAATGGATTTTGCTTTCTAAGATAGGTGTTTTTAAATACTCTTCAGAATTGCACTTTACATCATTCGTTCATCAAAACTCTCTTGATATTTCTTAAGTTTTTGCAATGACATCCTCATCCTCCATTGACATGGTTCCTGATTTAAATGAACCAAACGAACCTTTGAATGCTCAACCTCACCAACCTTTTCTCATTCCTTAGAATGAAAGGATACTGGCACAAATGTTTGATACAAAAGCTATGTATGAGTCCTTTACACTCTGTTCAAAAACTACAAGTTCTGTTCAAAATATAGTTCTGCGTCTAAGAGCTAGGACAATGGAATTCCAGGCCATAACTGCAGAAGTTGAGAGTCTACAACAGTTACTTAGAGAGACTCGAAAGAAAAATAGGATATTAACACATGAGAATAGTGTTTTAACACGTATGCTGGATTCATATACTAAAGATTTGAATCGAAAGATTACAGAGTTAGAGCAGTATAATGATCAAATTAAAGAAGCACTGTAGAAAATTTTAGATACACTATAAAAGGTGTTTGCGACTGTTGCTTCTTCTTTTCAAAATAATCTTGCTTTATGATGTACATAAATTATATTTCATTTTGTACATGCAAATATTATTTGGTTATGCAGACATTCGTTTACCTGAAGTAAACACAGTCATATCCTGAAGATAAAAGTAAATACAGTTATATCCCGAAGATATATAAAGTCATAAACACAGTTATATCCTGAAGATATATAAAGTAAATACAATTATGTCCTGAAGATATGTAAAACAATAATTGATACCTCCTCAGTATAATGTGAAATGTATGATTGGCACACCTGAAGTGTGGTAGACATATCTGTGCAACATATTTGATAAATATGTGAACTGTTATCCATTCAAAACAGTTAAACATTACTGTATGAATCTTATACTACTAGTATTGCACAGATGAGGGGAAGTATATTTATGAGGGGGAGTTAATAATTGAGAAAAATGACTACATACAATGATACAGATAAAGGGGAGCATATTTATGAGACAGCTGGATTCTGGCAAATCATATCAGTTATTTGGTGTACATCCAAGAGGGAGTGTTATGTATAATGCATTTTGATCGATGTCCACTATTACAAAATTATTGAGGTGGAGTGTCGGCACGGTAATGATCCACAACATCGAGCCCACCACTAGGTATAAATAATACATATCTATATATTATATGCCACCACACGGCAAAGTGGAATGTCGGCATGGTGAATGCCAGCACATGTTAACATGGTGTTTATATATATATATATATATATATATATATATAAGGAGAGATTCAATAAATGGAGTAATTCCCTTAGTGAAGAGAATTGAGAAGATGAAGAGTGTCGGCAGAGAAGAAATGAGAAAGGGAGAGAAAGAGAACTCGCAGTTCTTCGATGGTGAAAGAAAAAGATGAATGTTTTGTACAATTATTCTCAATAGTAAAATCTCCCCCTTCGTGGACGTAGGTGATCGTCAGAGAACAAGGGAGATTATTCCTTGTTAATGATCAAGATTAATATATTTATAAAACCACGTGTTTGTTAATCTCAATTCAATTGCGATTGGTGAGCACGGGTGTCGAACCATTGGGAAATATGTAGATTTAAAATGAGAAACTATGAGATTTAATTAAAGTGACAGAATAGTGTCAAATTGTTTTCGTGGTGGAAAGAGCTTCAATTGGGTTGAAGCAGAAATGCTGAATTTAACAAAACTGATTAAAAAGCGATTAATTAGTGGAATGAGCGGAACTTGGGTGAGAAGTCCATTGAATATCAAATATGCAATTTAGTTATAAAATCCACAATATAGTAATTATGTATGGTGGTTCGTCCAACTACAAGAAGGAATCCCCAAAAAGATGATGAATAACAGGACCGGCAGGTTTATCCTTGAAAAGGAATGGAATATCACGATCCACCTTAATTGGAGATAAAGCATGCTAGTTTGTTATTCATCCCAATAAGTACCATTGCATAATTATATAATTGCAATCACAGATATACAATTATATTATATTATATTTAGCAATAGTGTGCGGAAAACCTTCACAACTATGCAATCACATAATACAAATAAAGGGATGTTTATAAACTAGAAATGCATAAAGAATCCAACTTCATCCTCACCCAAGCTTGGAGTATTAGCTACACATCAATGGAGGAGAATATCCTTTATCCATGACAAACTCTAAGGGGTCACGGGATGGAAAAGTAAAATAAAGCAGAAAGTAAATAACTGAAGGAAATAAAGAAAAAAAACTGAAAGAAATAAAGAAAATGGCGTAAGTAAATAAGAAAATGGCGTAAGTAAATAAAGAAAATGGCTTAAGTAAATAAAGAAAATGACTGTAAAAGTAAAGAACAATTCTCAAGTGAGAATTGAGCCATGTATATAAAAGGAAAAAAATAGCAGAAATTAAAGTGCATAAATTAAAGACTGAATAAGTAAAGAACAATTCTCAAATGAGAATTGAGCCATGCATTAAAGGAAAAATTACAGAAAATTAAATAACTAAATAAAAAGCAGAATTGAACTGTAGTATAAAGTCTATTGAAATTGACAGAGTAATGATTCAAAGCAAAAGTCTTGAACCCTCTTAAAGTCACATGAAGCCTTATATTTATAGGCTAATTTACAAAAAGACCAAAATGCCCTTGAAATATCTCAAAATATCTAGAACAGCCCATAGCTGCCTCATGTCTATCGATAGCGAAGTTTGGCTATCGATAGAACTTCTATCGATAGTGAGACTTGGCTATCGATAGTCATGTTGGCTTCTGCTTGGTTGCTTCAGAACATTCTTCTGCAGCCTTTCGCACTTCATCGCCTATCGCTGATCTTTTACAAAATGTTTAGCACTGGTGATGATAAGCAAGACTCCATGAGTGACGGCTTCGCACATATATAATCTATACAATTTTCTTATAAAAGAGAAATTAATCAATTTATACAGAATTTATACAAAACAGGATATTATTACGCAACTATTTATATAAGAGAGCACGGTAATACCATAGTTTGAAGGCATGATTGTGATACAATCACACTCCCCAACTTAGGGTTTGCTAGTCTCTTAGCAAATAACTATACTCTGAAAGACGAAAAACTGAAACTAAAATCAAAAGGCCACTTTCGCAGGGAATCGCGATTGCATTTAGCATATGCTACAAGCCTTTTAAACCACTAGGTTACCCCTAGCGGACGAGTGCAGTCTCGTGAGGGTTTGCAGAAAATAGTACCCACAAACATGAAAGAATAAACGAATCATGTGATAAGGAAAACAAAGATAAAACAATACTATGTACACATTAAGAGTTTCATCTACAGATATATCAGCAACATATTTGAAAATTTTAAACACAAAAAATGCTATCTTTAACAAGTAATTAGCAAGTGTTCAACGTGTAGTGAAGGTGAACTTGATAGAATTAAAATAAACGCAATAAAAATACGAGTATCAACCCTAAATAAGTTTCAACTTCAAGTCCTCACTGGTGGTCACTCACAAAAAATATTTGCTACGAAAGGTCAGTAACCCTGTGTCCTAAATGGATATATATACAAGTATAATACTCATACATTAAGCTCTATAAATAACCAATGGAAGCTGAAAGCAACGAAGTTATAAATGCATAGAAGTGCAGTTCATACATATTCTAAAACTTAAATAAACAAGTAATCACAAGAGAATAGTGCGTATAATTTTGAAATCAAAAAGGACTTTTATAGGATTGTAATGTATTTGGTTTGTAACAAAAGAAGTTTGAGACAGCAAAAATAGGATGGTTGATATATATGTTCAAGGTTGCTACCCTAAACCATCCTATAACCCTATACTAACCCAGAACAACTTAAAACTCTATCTAAAAAGATAACTAAACTCAAAAAGAACATCCCAATCTCAACACTGTGCATCATCTCTCATCTCAACATCAGCCCTCATCTTTGCCTCGCGCTGTCCGCGCGCCGCATCGGATAACTGCTGATCATCCCCATGTGGGATGTCGACTCCAGCTGTGGGCTGTGGCTCATCAAATAGTGCTCGGTCGGCCTCAGAAATCGGCTCGCTGTCCATACGTCTCCACATCACCCTGAGCTAAGCAGACTGCCTCTCTAGCTGAGCAGACTGTAACTGCTGAGTCTCCATAACTGATCTCAACCCCTCCAAGACCTGAAGTAACAAGTCATAGGAACCGGCAGATGCTGAGGCTGGCTGAGGTGGTATAGTAGGAACTGGAGTTGAAGCAGATGATGGCTGACCGGTAGTGGCTAGAGCTGGCTCTGATGGATCTATAGACTCAGTACGTGGCCTCTTCGGCCGAGCCGCCATGCTCCTGGCGATAGTATTAGGAGTGATAGGTCCCTCGCCCCACCGTGTCTGCTCATCAGACACAACACCCGCACCCAAAGCAAATGATGTAATCATCTGGAGGTACGGCATGTTGTTGCGGGGCTGTGTGAGAATGAAAGTCCGGATCTCGCTGAAAATGAGTAGGGCAATATCCATCTCATGATCACTGATGAACTCAAGAAGTAGCCGCATAGACTCTACGGGGATCTGTGAATTAGTACCCCTCGCTTGTAGATTGCAGTAGCGCAGCTTATTCATAGCTGCGTACTGCGGGTCATGTTCCATGTCGTGAAGTAAACCCCATCAAATAAGGTGCGATCCTCACAGACCATGTCAGCGCATTGGTCATCGGAAAGCTCTAAGTAGCCGCCAAGGGGGTACTCAACCTCTGCTGCCACCGGACACTCGCATCCCAGATAATCGGCGATGTCGTCCGGGGTAATCTCAAGCGTAAGGCCTCCGACCTCAGCTCTGATCGTCTCAGCTTGATCCTCTACTGTGTGGGCCGAAGTGTAGAACTGTCGAACCAAACTGGGCTTATAGCCCGCACCCTTCCTCAGCCAGGCGCTGAGATGTCTGTCTGTCAATCTCTGAACCAGTAAGCATTTTCCTTTGAAGGCTTTAGAATCGACGTAGCGCTCGACATTAAAATTTTTCGCTGTGAGAACTGAAGGCCACGGCTTTGGAGCACGTCAGGTAGGTAATTTCTTCGGCCCTCCCTCGGTCTGTGTGAAACCCTCAAAATCTCGAGTCATGCGAGGCTCGCCTGTCTCGCCAATCTCAGGGTGCTCAGTATCGAAAACCTCCTCCACATATCGTGAACTAGTAGGAGGAGCACTCGCTGGCTGACTGGATGACTGGCCTCTAGAAGTAGGTCTCTGCACAGGGGCTGGCGGCATATCGAACTTAGAACTGTCCGATGAATCTGGCGCTGTACGCTGGGCTTTACCCCGGCCAGTGGCTATAGACCTCCTCGGTCTCTGCGACGGTGCAGCAGGCTCCTGAAATGCAATGCCCTTACCCCGGGCCTTACTCATCGTCTTGAGGCGAACCATAGCTCTATACAGAAATTCACACACAGACCCACAGCAGCAGTTACAACCACAGTCAACAGTAAGTACAACTGGCTGTAATAATCAAACTATTCAACACTACAAACTGAACCCATTCACAACTCCGCAGTGGCCTAACATCTAGGCTTTATCCCAACATTCAGCAATGCAACAATACTCAATAAATAATATACACCCAACCACTATCGTAATCCCTAAATCAAAACCCCATAATCATCCCACATATCTAGTTTTATTAATTCAAAATAATAACTTTTAATGGAAAGCTTACTTGCTTAAGGATGTGAATTAGTGACGCTAAGAGGGGTCGCCAGAATAACTAAGCTCGCCGGAGCACGACCGGAGTTGGTGAAAATGGCAGCGGTTTGGGATTTTAACCGGATGGAAATGAAAGGGAAGTTGCAAGGAGTGCAATGGTGGTGGTGGTTGTTCGAAGTGGTGGCCGGAAATGGTCGTAAAATGGACTGGCAGGCGAAGAGGTGCAGCGGCAATGGAGTTTTCTGGCGAGTTGCTAGGTGAAAAGTGGCAAAAAAAATGCGCGGGGAAGCTGGTTAAAGGCAAAGTTACGTAATCTCTATCGATAGCGAGACTTCGCTATCGATAGCTAAATGGTCTCTGACCTTGAATGGATTTTTTTATATTTTTGAATTTAACATGGCTATCGATAGACTTTCTATCGATAGCGAAGCTTGATTTTTTTTTTTTTTTTTAACAGAAACATAGCTAGGATATACTTACTAACAAAAGTCTTGAACCGTCTTAAAGTCACATGAAGCCTTGTATTTATAGGCTAATTTACAAAAAGACCAAAATGCCTTTGAAATATCTCAAAATATCTAGAACAGCCCACAGCCGCCTCATGTCTATCGATAGCGAAGTTTGGCTATCGATAGAACTTCTATCGATAGCGAGACTTGGCTATCGATAGTCATGTTGGCTTCTGCTTGGTTGCTTTAGAACATTCTTCTACAACCTTTCACACTTCATCGCCTATCGCTGATCTTTTACAAAATGTTTAGCACTGGTGACGATAAGCAAGACTCCATGAGTGACGGCTTCGCACCTATATAATCTGTACAATTTTCTTATAAAAGAGAAATTAATCAATTTATACATAATTTATACAAAACAGGATATTATTACGCAACTATTTATATAAGAGAGCACAGTAATACCATAGTTTAAAGGCATAATTGTGATACAATTAGTAGGCAATTTGCCATTGTTTGAAAACTCGGACCGTTCATCAAACCGAAAAAGTTACCGGGTTAAGGGTCAACCGGTTCAACCGTCAGGTCAACCAGGTTGAACCGTGACGTCATAAATATATTTATTTATTTATTAGAATAAAAGCTGTAAATGATTCAAAGTATAATTTTTTTTAAATGTTTGTACAATCAATTCATATATTTGAATTTATATGGAGTCATCAAAATTGAAAAATGATAATTATTATTGATCAATATTTATTATATATATTTTTTAAAATGCAAGATAAGAATATTGTATTATTAAATTAGGTGCCTGGGTTTCTTTTTGCTATTTGGAATTTTTTTAGACTAATTTTCCTTCTTGGCTATAAGAGATTTATAAAAAAAAAATGGGACTATTTTAGTCATTTTAGCACCTCAAAAAAAAAAAAAAAAAAAAAAAAAAAAAAAAAAAAAAACCGGGTTAACCGGTTTTTTAACCGGGTTAACCGATTCAACCGCCGGGTTGACCGATTTTTGACTTAAATGAGTTTTTGTGGGTTAAACCAACCGGAGAGGGGACCGGTTCCTAGTTCAATCGGTAGAACTGGCCAGTCAGGTCCGGGTTTAATAACATTTCAATTTGCCAAACCACGTAAATCTTGGTGTTCATTATTTTTGTGCTTTGAGTTTTTCTTTAATTTCACAACATTATAAATGAAAGTTATTTTTGAAAAAGTTGTTGTTGGGAAGAATTTTTAAAATATTTTTAAAAAAATTAGTATTCGATAAGTGTATTTTTTTAAAAAAAATTATATAAAAAAAATATAAAAAGTTGTTTTAAAAGTTCATTTGATTTTTAAAAATTATCCATAATCTCTCTCTCTCTCTCTCTCTCTCTCCCCCTCTCTGTGACTCATTCCCTCTGTCATTCTTTCCGTTCTTCAAATATCAGGCCACTTTTTATTTTATTTTTTAAAAGAAAGGGTATATGTGGAATTATAAACCAATGGGAATCATTCACATCCTACCAAGCATGAAAACGGGTTATAGAATATTCTATTCCCATTCCCAAGTAATGTGATTCCCTGAGAATCTGATTTTTGGAATGGTAACCAAATGCACCCAAGTGTAGCAGTATTTTTACACAAAAGTAAAAAATATAGCTCTCTAACTAATGTCCAACTTTTTGAAGAAGAAAAAAAAAAAACAACCTAATGTCCAATTTTTGTGGCCAAGGCTTATCATATTGAATTTACTTATTAAATTCTATGAAAGTTTTTATGTGGTCAAAGTCCACAAACTATGAGAAGTATATTAAGAAAACTGCAAAGAAAGCCAAATTTGTCCCAAATGGCGTGGCTAGTAGTGACATAAAGAAGAAATGGGGGAGGATTTGGTAAGAAAGAAAAGGGTTTGGATGTTCAATCAAATCATTTGGAACAAATTTTAGGATAAATTATAGAAACATATAGCAGCGCTCATCAAGAACAAAACTTACAAGATGCTAGATTTTAGGAATCAATTTCCATTTAAAGACCAAGAGTTCTCATCTCCTAAAGACTGAAAACCTTTCTTTCATTAAAATTTTGCAGCTTTAACCTTAAAAGCATGCAAAATTTTGTACATTGATCAGGAGGTTAAATAAGGTATACTAGAGACATCTCAAGTAAACAATTTTGCAAAACCCTATAAACATCATAATATTAATTTAGTCTACTCAATCCTCTGAACCTTAAACCTCTTTTATCTTTCGAGTTCTCCGAAAAATAAATAAATCAAATCCTCTAATATAATCTACCCCATA
>JAESVK010081298.1:0-21694 GCA_017140935.1 Hamamelis virginiana | reverse complement strand
TTCTTCTTCTTCTTCTTCTCACCAGCCGCCTGGGTGGCCTGAATATTCGTCTCCTTGTCCTCATTGAGGACTTTGGAGGTGGCAGATTCTATAATGCAGTTTTCGGTATCAACTTGCCCTGTGTAGAAAATTGATGGACCCTATAATCGAAAAAGATTCAATTAATTAATTTAGCTCTGAACATCTCAATGATGAAGAATATTCATTTTTTCACACAAGAAGTTATTGCAATCCATACTATGGATCCTACATTTTGTGCATCTACATGATCTTATAAATGATTTTGTCTTTGACTTACATATTCATGATTGTGCTGAAGATTAAGTTTGGAAACCACCCATTTTCCATTTGCAAAAGTAAATTGAATCTTGGCATCACAACCTGTTCTTGTTTCTTCTCTCTTGTACTTTGTTGTACTGTTGGCTTGCTTCTTACACCGAAACCCTTGCCTTGAACAGAAAAAATATCGTTTTCTAATCGTTCCATCCGACAACCGTTGTACCTTTCCCTTTCTTACATTGAAACCAATATTTCGAGCATAATTCTTGTAGAACTCATATGCCTCCACCTCGGATGAAAATACCATCCCAATTTTGGGATCCTGATAATTAACTTGACACTTATCTTCATTTAGAGTACCAGGTGATTCAGATTGTTCCTCATCCCCATCACTATCAGATAACGAGGTACCACAAATTGAATGGTGTTTAATCGTATTATCCATCTCCTGCTCCCAAAAATAAATAATAAACATAAACCTAACAAAAAGTATAAGTGAGGATCCTGCTACAACACATCAACAAATCTTTTCAGTTGATTAACTTTTAATAGTTACAGTTGTTTAACCATTCCATTACCGGAGAACGAAAAAAAAAAAAAAAAAAAAAAAAGGCATTTCTAAAGGAAAACAACTTTTCTGGCCATCCATATTCAAAGACCAATAACACATATCGTCAAAAAAAAAAAAAATAAATAAAAAATTGATAGGCAATAACATTGTCAAGAATTAGATTTTAAATATGATAGTATTTGCAATCATATGTCCATAAATCAAGCACTCAAGGGAAAATTTATAAAATCCAAACGTGGCCATGCAACATTAAAAATATTCCAATATCATAAGTAAAAAAAATATAAACTAAAGGATTAAAGATACATTGTGCAATTTAATCAGTCATCTACTATAGGATGATTATGCACACAACTACAAAAGTCTAGCAAGCTCAACCACACGAGGAGTAATCAATAAGCATTGTAGGCAGCTCAAAGGCATCATAGCCCATAGGCTATTAACATTGATCCAAACCCTATGCAAAACAGGCATTAAAACCAAATCATTTTGGATTTAGAAAAGAATGCCATTCAAACAACTCAGTTCTAACCATTTCTTCTTTAAGCTATTTGCATTGCACTGTGCAATGCATGGGACACAGTACAAGATGGTAATTTAGAGGGAAAAAAGCACATATGAAGAATAAAAATTCTAAGTAAAATTAAAAAAAAAATAGGTATTTAAAGCTTGTACATGCAGGTTGGTCAAGATCATCAAACATAAAAATACAAAACCTTGTAAATTAAATTGGACACATGGAAGTTGTTGGAAAATAAATTGGGAAGAAAAATAATACATAAACAAGATGGTATATTATAAAGTTACAGAGTCCAACCCTACTGCGTGAAATATATGATCAACCAACTAAGACATTCAATGTATCATACTACTTCCCAGCTTGACCTGAATCAGAAATATAAAACAGCCTCAAATAATTGGACTTTTTATCAGCCATAAAAAATAATTAGACTTGAAAATCATGTTCAAGAGAAGATGGGAGAGTGGAATGAAAAAGAAAAAAAAAATATACCTATACCCATAAAAGGATAAACATCACTGAAAATCAAGCATTTAACTTACCATGTAAGAAGAATGAAATTCTTGACATTCATCACTACCAAATGATTTCTTCTCTCTTTTCTCTCTCTCTTTTCTCTCTCGACCTCTCTATGTTGGATCAATTTAATATATTTATAAATAGGACAAATCTATAATGGTGAAGTTGCACCATCAAAATTGATAAGGCTTTATTACTTTATATGAAAACTGGTGGGCCTACTCACTTGAACCTTCCAATAGATGGAGGACTTCTTATTTATACTACTATATAAAGGGAGAGTTCCTTTGGTCTCTCCCTCTATCTCCATTAATTGAATTTACATAAATAATCCTTCAACTACTATTATCCTATTATCCACACTCAACCGCTTTAGTCCTTATCATTCTTCCATAACCACCTGTTGGTAGGCTATTAACATCTAAACAGACCCAGCCCTGTGAGTAAATCTTGATGAGTCTTTGGGCCCAAATAAGGAGTAACAAGATCAAGAAGTGGGTTGAAACATGACAGAAAATTCTGGAAAGTGTGAGCACAAGGCAGATAGTGAAAAAAAAATGAAGCAAAGGGGGAGTTCAGTAACTACCCCCTACTGGATGGTCACTTGATAATTGTCTTTGAAGTCTATAAATAGAAATGAAAGTGAAACAAGCAGGCTCTCTTCAACAACTTCACATCCTGAATCCCCATTCTTGTCCTCGCTTAGCTTAGTCTACAGTAGTCTAGCCAATTTAGGAGCAGTCAATAACTTTAGTTTATGATGTATCGTTCATTTCGATCATTGATCAAAGCAAGTATGTGATGTTTCATTCAACTTTATTTCCTTAATTCTTCTATTGATTGGTGCCACACAAATGAATTACTTTTAGTATTTAAAGGCATAGAAAAGTGCCTGAACAGGGACTAACTGTTAGAGGTATGCCCTAAAACCAATCCTAGAGAGCATATCTATTTCATATTATATTAACTAGAAGGTATTACTTGTCGTTTATATATTCAATTATATATACGATAATATCCATGAATAAATGATAAGAGAAATATGTATCTCAAGTTGTTGAGATATGGAGACTCATATTTCTCATACACATTTATTCTAAAAAGTTCCTGCTCATAGGTTTATTAAAGAGGACATTTATTAGACAAGAGTAGCACAGATTTAAACTGACTCCAATGTGAAGATAGGTAGTCTTTCCTATCAGTGTTGTGACACTTAGGTTAATCTGTGGGTGCATATTAGAGAATATGTACACTGAACATGATCTGCTAGAAAAATTCCTATGAAGATTAAGTCAAATGAATATTCTTCTGTTACGTCCATTTACTTGGTAATCCTAAGACCTGAGACACCATAGATGTCTTATGCCTAAATTGTTAGGGTTTGATAGTGTCTTATACAGCCTTAACCCTAAGGTTGTAGTCGATACTTATTAGCTCTAATGAGTCATGCATGGAGACAGATGAGTGGTCAATAACGAATTATCACTCTCATTATTATGAGAGAGAATGTCAGGGTCAGTTCTCAAAGATAACTCTCAATGTGAATCTCTGGCCAGAGTGATAGGTGAACTATGAAAGTGTTTCATAGGGTTCATCTTATTGAGATTATATTTTGAAGAACATATGACAAAATGTTAAGATAAGGTTTGATTTATATCCATACCCTGAATATCTTACCTATGACATTAGGAGATGAAGGATTAAGTAACAAGAAGGGTTCATATAGTTCTGTTATTCACCCACACCTAGGGCATGTCATAACACATTGCTAGACGTCACTCATGACCAGTGAAAGCCTATTGATAGAGTGTTATCAATGAGGGCAAAATTGGAATCGTTCCAATTGAACCTTAAAATAAAAAGTTTCTATCTTAGGAGACATGGAGATGTCCCTATTCACTGCTAGGTTGGGGTGAACCCAAAGGGTCCCACACAATAGAATTTAAGAGAGCTTTTTAATATATGAGAGGGGTAAGTTTCTAATTAAAATGCAAATTAAAAGAACACTTTATTAATGACTAATAAAAGAGGTCCTTAGTTGCAAATTAGAAACTCTTGTATTTCTATAAATACAATAAATACAAGGGCTAGGGTGCATGCTAGCACCAAGTACTCCCAAACCCTAAAAAAAAGAGTGAGAAGTCATCTCCCCACCCTAGGGCCGTGAGCTATAGAGAGGCCTCCTCCCATAGCCGTTTTCTCATTCTCCCTCTCATTCTTGCTTTGGCTCAAGAGTTGATCAAGTGCAAGAGGATTCAAAAGTCTTGGATTCGTGTGGATACTTTTGGAGACTTCATACGTTTGAAGTTCAAGTTCATCAATCGCAAAACAAAAGGCAAATCAAGTAAGTATACTTTATGTTTGATAAATAGATGTTCTTGTTTGATTATCTCATGTCCCTATGCTTGTTTGAATCCTGCATGGTTATTCGATGATGGTTTCATCTTCTATAAATTTTTATTTTGTCTTCCGCTGCGATTCCATCTTATTCGAATAAACCTTTCACTAACGCCAACCCTCAAACAATCATCTAAGCATCTTAATCATGTGGTAGCTCCATGTGCTAGCGATTTGTCAGCTAAGAATCCATTTCTCTGGCTTTCGTCCGGCTAATTCATGCTCGAGATCAAAGGTTGGTTTTTGAACTAGTAATTTTGGCACGCCTGCGCTTAATTAGGAGCCAAAAGCACCCAATTTACATCCCATTTCTTTTGTCTATGCACTTCTCTCTACCATAACCCACCTTTCCAAACTCAATTTTAAACTAAACTTCTTCCAGCTTTTTTTCTTTGCATACACTATCCCAAAGTCTAGAGCTAAGTTAAAGGATTCAATTCATTGGAAAAATAAACTTAATATTTTCACTTATTTAAGTAATTCTATTGTCCCGTCAAATTAAAGATAAGATATAAAGCATTTTGCATCACTAATCCTTGTGAAAATAAGTGGCATGTCCATTTCAAATGCAGTTAAATTTTTTTTTTCTCTTTGTTGGTACATGTGGTTAAATCTATTTAAGTAGTCTAAATCAATACAAGGTTACACCAAATGATGTCAAAAGGGTTAAACCTTAATTGTCCCATATATATGGCACGTTGTTATAAGGGTGTACCTTACGCAACTTTAAGGAATGAGAAACCAACTGTTATATCGATGTGATTTTTGGCATGCATGACATGTATAAGGAGCATATCTAATCCAATTGAAGGTTTCTCAAAATACCTATTCCGCAATATTGGTTAAAAATTGGTCATATTACACAAAATTGCGTAAGGTGCACTTTATAATAGCATGCCTTTACACACACACACACACACACACACACACAGAGGAAATCTATTATAAGGTGCCTTTTAAGCAAAGTTCCGTAAAGTGACCTGCGTAGAGTCATTGCAAAACAAATTTTGAAAACACTGACTGTTAGAATAAATACACTTCTTATGAATGTCATGCTTGCTAAAAATTACAGTGATCCAACAATAGGTTTTTGAAAAATGTCATTGTGAAAATTTGTGACTCTTTTTGTTCATAAAAATGTTAACAGGTTTTCCTAGTCAATTTTTTCAGAAACAACCGGTGGATTTCTATGGTTTTTGGCAAGCATGAGATTCATAAGAAGTGTATCTAATTCTAAAGCCCTATGCTGGTCACCTTACGCAACTTTGCATAAGGTACACCTTATATAAGACACCTTGTATATATATACACACTTAACTATACTATTATACTAAGAAGCACCGGACACTTCCCAAGAGGTGGCAGTGTTAAACATTTCACTTCTTCGACGCACCTCCAATGTGATACCCCTCTCTTCGCCTCTTTTTTTTCTTTTTTTTTTCTTTTTCTTCCTTATCATTTTTTGGGTCCTATCTTCTTTTATGAACAATTTGTTTACAAATTAAACTGGAGAGGTTCAATCGACCTTGAGGTTAGTGGCGACCGCGAAGGCACCGTTGAGTAGCTAGAGAGAGAGATTGGTTACGAGAGGGAAACTGAGCGAATCAGGATAGCACATCATGGGCACTACGTAAATAGGGGTGACTTTTGCCGAACCCGCCCCTGGATCAAAGGTCCGCTAAGATTGTTGGAGAGTGCGTGATCCCTGTCTAGAAGGAGGTTGGTGATGGCATTTAATGACCATTAACTCTCTCTTGTCTACTTCCTCTTGGAAGCATCTCCTCTTATAGGGACAAAGAGTGTGGAACAACTGGATAGTCAGCAGAGAGGGTAGGGCACAGCCAACAACGGTGCCCTAGACCCCTCTGCCAATTTTGCACGAAAATAGGTATACAATCCAGGTTGTCCTACATGGTGTCAGTCCTCGGTCGTATGGTCTTTATCACTCAATCACGTTACCTTAGGGTTGCGGCCCTAAGCCATGTCAGAACAGCAGTTATGCACTATCTCCAATTTGGCAAGTCAACAACTGCGGGGAGGGGATCACGCTGCACCCTCCAGATGTCCTAAGCTGCCTTTGGTTGCCATCTCAATCAGGCCAGGGCGAAAAAGCGATCTTCCCTCCACCTACGAGGGCGTCCATTCACCCTCACTAGTCTCTATCCCAACTGCCAAACCAATCCCCTTATGCAATCTTAGATGGGCAAGGAAAACCGCCCCCTCGCCTTATCCAAGATAGAAGGGGCTAGGGTTGCTCGCACCCCTTGCCTTCCACTATTGTGGTTACACCTCCTGGGAATCGTCCACTCCTAGGTGGGCATCCTCAGCCGTGCTAAGAGAGATATGTTGTGAAGGCCTCTTCACGCCCTATCCTCAATGTGGGGTAGGGTCGTGAATGCATCACTCTTGTGAAGCCCTCCTCGCACCCTGTCCTCTCTTGAGGTCGAAGCCGCGAGTGCATCTTTCTTGTGAACAACTCCTCATGCCCCGACCCTGCCTAGGGGTCGAGGTCGCGGGTGCATCATCAAAATGACCCCCCATGGGATACTTTATTTCGGAGACTTGGGTCGCGTGTGACCCCTTCCCATGACGGCCTAGCCACATGGTCAAATCCTATTGACGACCTTGACAAGGGTAATTTGTCTGTCAACACAATTAAACAAGTATTTTAAAAAAATGATACAAAAGGATACGTTTTGAATGATATACGTGATGCTACATAATAAAATATTATTATATGTATAAAAATGTAGATTTTATTAGTGATGTGTACCCGTCATGTCGTATCCTAGATTTTCTAGAAGTTGATGTGTCAGCGTATCATAATTGTGTCGCATGTTCGTGTTTGAGCTTCTTAGCTATTATATGAAGCATATCACTTTTTTTTTTTTTTTTTTGTTGATATGGCAGCATTCTTCAAAAAATACATATGAAACTTGTTTCTAAATAAAGATATCAAAGGTAAAATAGTAATTTTAAAAAATACACATTATCCTCACTTATCCACTACTCTCCTAGATAAGATCCATTATCAAACATAACTATCTTATAGTAACTAACAGATTGCTGAAGGAGATATGGGGAGCAATAACATGAGATAACATGAGGTAAAGAGCATGCATTTTGCGCATGTCACCCCCTCTAGTATTACAATTATATGGAGCCAAATCTTTTTGGGTGTAACCTGAGGTCTTCTCAAAATATCCATGCTAAAAACAGGTAAATTAGTATATTCAAACATTTCCAAACATCTAGGAACACTAGCCTTTGGGGCACATACATTATAGGTGCAACATTTGTAATTGTTGCATATATTGTATAATTTCTTTACATTCATGGGTAGTTTAGTCCTTTTTGTTTATTAAGGTTAGACCTAGATATATTTCTCATAAGCTTGTTTATGATTGATGCAATTATTCATTATTCTTGCTAGGTTTTCATGGTATTAGAGCCCGTAAATGCTGGGTGAGGATTCTTGTCTCTTCTTCTATTCTGCAGCTTCTATTCGGCAAGGACTGTCTTCTCTAACCCACCAAGCACCATTGTCAAAACCCAGCAACTAAACTACCCATAAATATAAAGAAAATATACAATATACACCCATTGTGTATTCTGCTCTTTTCCAAAAAAAATAAAAATGTAACCACCCATATGGATAATTGGACATCATGTATTTTAAAATACAAAAAAGGAAAGCAAGAGTAAACTTTTTTTTTTTTTGGAAAAAAAGAAAAGAAAAAGGAGTTGAATTCAAATAAAATGAGAGAAAGATAAAGAAAGTAGGGTTATATGTTGACCCTAATCTATAATGAAATTTTGGAAGAGAGCCGGTTGTTTTCAAGATTAGGAGTATAGAATTTTGTACTAGATACGGATTGTTTAGTATAGTAACCAAATTGATCCTAATGTATAATGAAATTTTAACTCTTATGAGAAGAATTTTAATACATAATTCACAGGGGATATCCAATCAAATCAAAAGAAAGTAAACTTAATTTCTACAATAGTTAGAATAACAAACTTGCTTTTTTAACTAATTAGGCAAGAAGATTAAAAATCAAAACAAGAGAAATTGCATCCACCTTACCTCGTTCTCAAGCTCTTCCACATAACTCTCCTTTCCTTGAGTAGAAGGCTGAGCACTTAAGTGGTTCCCGATCAATTGAGCCTTTCTTTTCTCCTTCTCTTCATTTCCCTCATCCATATCATCCAAATGTACCGATCCCAAAATTTGTTGATCTTCTGAAACACCCACCTGCCTGCCATCGCCAGAGCTACATCTTTCTTTTGTACGAGGCGATTTATCAGAGTCGTACCAAATAAGATGAACATTTTGAAACGTGGGAGACAGAAGCTCGGGCAACGGACTCAAACCGAGAATTAGTTCAGTCACGGGAAAATGGTTTGAACAATCTGATTCAGGCAATGGGCTGAGACCGAGAAATAAATCGGTTACTGGAATAGGACTTGGACAGTCCCTTGTAGGAGTGGATGAACCATCTGGGTTTTCTGTTTCGTAACTGGTTGAAATAAATCCTGGCTCGGGACTCAAACCAAGAATGACCTCAGCCTGAGTTGAAGTTGAGGGAATATTAGTGCTTGGATTTTCAGCTTGAAATTCGAGATCGAGGCCGGCATTGAAACCGAGAGATAAGTCAGTTTCGGATTTAGTGCTCGTATAGTCTGCAGTAAAAATGGACCCATTTGTATTTTCTGAGTGAGAATTAGGACTGAAACCAGTAAATAAGTCGGTTAAGGATTTAGGGCTCGGATGGTCACTTGCAGTTTCCGCTTGAGCATTGGTATTGCTACCGAGAAATACGTCACTCAAAGGAACAGAGCTTGGACTGTTGCTCATAAGAACAGAATCCCCTGTTTTCCGCTATTGCTAAGGTTGAGCCGTTGAAGGTTTCCGTTTTATTTTTGAAGACAGAAGACGAGAGACTACGATCGAAAAATCAATAGCGTTAGGTGAGGAAGACTACGGTCGAACAACGTTGTTAGCTAGTGCTATAAACCCCACCAATTCTGTGACTTTGTTGGAAGTCAAACCCATATTTTTGTAAGGTCACCAACAAAGCAAAAAAAAAAAAAAAAAACACTTGCATGACGTGGCTTTGAAAAAGAATGCAAAGTGATTTGTCCACCTTGAAAGAGTAAGGAACAGAGGGTGAAATTTGGTTTTTTCCATCTCTACAAAGTACCGTTGCCGACATCTGAAAGAGAAAAGCAGAAGTCTTCATCTTGAAGAAACCGACTTGCTTGAGTCGGTTTTATTCAATTCATTGTGTGAGAATTTCATCAATTAAAGTTATGAGAATTTTAGTGTCAATTGGCTTGAGTTTTATTTTTTTTTAATTCAAATTTCCAACAGACTCTTTGAAACAAAACATAATCCTACTTTGTCAAAGAAATTATTATTGATCATGATTGGTTAGGGCAGCATGTACAGGGTGTGCGTCCACTTTTCAATGAGAGGGTTTTTTTTTTTTCTTTCCATAGTAGCCAAACTATAAAAATTTAGGTAAAAAAATGAACATAAACTTTCAAAATATTGAAAGAAAGTAGTGGAGAAATTCATGTTATGACAATAAAATTAGCATAAAATTCTCATTAGGGATGGCGGGAAGGGTTTTCCATTCTCCCGACTCCAGGGTCGTAGCCAGGATTTTACATGAATGGGGGCCGGTGTATCAACTAAAATTTTTTCGTGAAAATCCAAACTAGTATCCATATAGTATTAACAAAACATCAACAACTAAAAATATACAAAATATTCAATCAAAAGAAAAAATACAAAATAATCTCACTTAATACATTACAATGCATTTTCCAAAGAAAATAAAAGTCGGCGCGTTTTCACATTACTGAAAACATCAACAACTGAAAATATACAAAATATTCATCTATATTTTTATTTTGGATTTGGGCTGATTTGTTGGAATAATTTTGTCTATTTTTTTTGGGCTAATTTCTGTTGGAAGGGGCCAAAAACTGTGTTAGTAGGGGCCCAAAAATTATTTGAGTGGGGGCCAATTAATTTTTTATACCTACTCTAGCATTTTTTTTTTAGAGCCAGCAGGGGCCATGGCCCCCTTTGGTCCCCAAGTGGCTCCGTCTCTGCCCGACCCCGTCTCTGATTATAAAACTATTTTTCATCACGTTCCGTACCTCGACGGGTATATAATTCTATCCCCATCTCCACGGGGGTAAGGAATCTTCATCCCCGCCGCTCTGCCATTTCAATAACAAATTTCAAAATATAATGCACTAAATATACTTTTGAGAGGGTTCGAACTCATTACCTCCACTAAAAAGCTTGTATTTTATATTTCAATTGTCTAAGCTACTAAATTGCATATTGATTGTAATATACTTTTAAAATTATAATCTTTCAACGACTCCCTCAAATGGATCCACTTGAAAAAGCAAGCGTCATATTATATTTTTTAAAAATTAATCATTGGATGAGATATTCTTCTTACATACATTATGCATGCCCAAATCACATTGATCCAATGGCTGATTTTTCAAACAAGAATTATGAATTATAAAAAATTGTAACAATTTTTGATAGGTTTTTGTAGTTCATCTCAAAAATATGATTTCGTTTGATCAATGTGATTTTTTGTATATATGATGTGTCATGTGTACACACATATAATTTAATCCAATCGTTAGTTTATCAAAATACCTATTTCATATTAGTTTTATAAACCATATGCAAAAATGCATGCCTGTCAAAAGTGTAGTGCAATCCCAAGCATAGGATCTATCGGTTACAAGCATAGTAATTCATGGAAGTCCCATGGTAATATCCTCAGGGATAGGCGGTCGAGAAAAACTTTAAAATCCTTTTGAAAATTATTCAAGAATGAGAAAATGAAATAAAAATCCAATTGTTGATTTGAGAGTGGTTTGTGCAATACGCACAAAATTTGTTTGAATATTTGAATAGTAAAATAAATGAGTTGGGATTTAAGGTTCATCTAGTCCACAACAGTCCACATCCTTTGTTCTAATTTCTCCCACTTTTTAACACATCCAGAGTACATTGAAGAATGGTCTGGATGTAATATTTAGCAATAAAACCAAAAATATTTACGCACCCAAATTACATTGAAGAATGGTTTTGACGGAAGATTTAACAATAAAAACCAACCTACTTGAAAATTATAGGATATTAATGCTAAACACTCTTTCAAACATTTTAGCAAACACAATGAATGCTTTTAATGCTAAGTGTCACCTGTGCCAAGAAATCCTATCTACAGTTGGTCAAAGTTAGTCAATCCTTGTGAATCTGAGCAAATAATGTGTTTATCATCAATATCCAAATCTGTCAAACTAGGAAATTGTGTGAGAAATCATATACCTTAGATGTGGATCAAGAATCTCCCATCAATCCCAATTGATGGAGCTTTAGTTTCTCATTGAATTGAAAGCAAGTATATTAAATGAAAGTAAAATGAAGACATTGAATTTGAAATGAAAAATCTGAGACTTACTTGCATAAACTGGAAAATAACACAAAGTTGTTCTAATACAAAGAGAAATTAAACAACCAAATGAAATTACAGCTGAAATCTAACACTAAACTAACTAAAGTATCCTAAATTACTTGAAAGAAAATTAGAAGGATGAGAAAGGAAAAAAAAAAAAAAACCTTGAAAAATCGAGGATTCTATTTCTTGAATGAAAAAGCGATTTTAATTACCATTCGAATGCTGTGGAAATGGATACGTGAGAGAATCATGGCTAAATTCTATCATGGACGGCGAGTCCTGGGAAGAAACATGATCAATCCACATTCGAATGCTGCATATGCCAATATGTATAGAGGAAACATACTTCCCATATACGTAAATCAAAGAAATTCTGAAGGTTCCCACCATACATACTTCCTTTATTCATACAGTATACGGGATCCCGTATTACAGAATCCCAGCATTGCTTTTAGTTATATTTTATAATCTTGAATTTCACTTGTACTTGCTGTAATCTAATTGCATGGGTTCATGTTCCCAAAGGTTTTTTTTTTTTTTTTTATTAACGAGATTGTTACCTTATCATTATTGATTATAAAATATAGTGAAGTTCTAAGCTTTAATTTCATGCTTATGTTAGCTATTGATTGGGCTTTCCAAAATTTGGATAATAAGCTCTACTCTTATATATATATATATATATATGAAATTTCTTGAGAAGGCCAGGGACTATGGTCTTTCGAAAATAAAGTTCCAATCTAATTAATTAGGCATTTCTGAACCTAGAACTGGATGATGAATCAAAGTTCTTGCTTTTTTAATAGTAAATAAAACAAAAAAGAGGTTGAAAATGAAAGCATTGTTATTATGAGGAGGGCGGCTTATTTTGCTTAAACATGTTCTCTCCTTGATGTCATAAAAACAGTCCGCTTTACCTTGGTACATTAGGGATCGAGGCCAAGTCTCGATCACACCACACAAGTAATTTTGATTAATTAATAAGTTTGGTTCAACTTTTTAAAAGTATTTTTATTTTTTGTTTTTTTAGTTATTATTATTATTATTATTATTATAAACTAGCAACATTTGATTTCTTAACAAAAAAATCAAAATTTCTTTTGAATTTTTTACTTTTTTCAAATTAGCTGATCTCACAGGCCAAGTTTCCATCCTATCATTCTCCTCGTCTCCATTTCAGCCCAAAATTTTAGTCATCTTTAATTTCACCCACAGTGGTTTCTCTTATATACCATCTAAGCTTAATTAATTGATTAATTAATAAATTTTAAAAATTCTCTAATTGATATCTTAAGTTATTAAATTGAATTATAATTTCTCACATGATATTAGAGGTCGAGTCTTAGGTGGTATCATAGGCCAAGACTCCATCCTGAGCCTTTATTCAACTCATCGACCCATTGGCCAAGTCTAGCTCTAGCTAGATTAATAACTTTTCACATGACCACGCACCCAAGTCAAATAGAATTAAAATTTTGGCGGTCTTGAGACTATATATATATATATATATGATAAACAGAAAATTTAAAAGTTTATATATTGATAAACCAGTAAAAACTTACAAAGAAAGTAATACTGGAGAAGTTCTGAACAAACTCTGGAAAGGATTTGTTATGAGTTATGGGTGAGGCATACCACTTCGGAAGGGAAGGGGTGTAAGAACCTCCGATTTAATATGCATTCGACCTCCTTATATAGGAAGGGAAGAGGCATCTGTCTATCAAAGACAATTATGAGACCACATGGGAACAGTTCTTTTTGTCGGTCACGAGATCCGACTGTTGATTCCTTTTTTACTTTTCTGACTGCTACATTCCCAAATAGTGCTCACTTTTTACTGTAGCAATTATTCTTTTCTTGTTTTTGGTCGTCACGCGTGCCTACTTTCGGTGCCTGACAAGTTGATGCCACCGAGTGGAGACAAATCCACTTTCAGTGCCTTGGATTCCTTGATTCTATATGGAGACATATCCACTACCAGAATCATAGTTTTATAATTCTACGCTCCTTTGTATATATTCTGTAGGTTTGAACAGATCATCTTTATCGTCCAAACCTAAATCTATTACTGAATTAGAGGAATCTTCTGCTTCAGCTTCATCATTGTCTTCAAGTTCTGAGAGTGCTGATAAAAGTTGTTTCTTCAAATCTGCATTAGATGTTGAAGATGAAGTTGCTAGTTGATGCATAATTTTATTTTTGTTTAGTAAAACCTTGGAAGCTTCTCCTAAACCGGAACTAGAGATTGCGGGGTGCTGACTGAACCAAGTTCTGATTGCTTCTGGAAGGATATGGCTTGTGTGTGAGCCATCCCACCATTTGACAAGGAAAGTTCTTACCAAGGATGGAACACGATCACCTGTGGGGAGATCATATTTCCAATACATGGTCCAAGCTAAACTAAAATGTCCAAAAAAAAAGAACATTTTTGGATAGCTAAGTTGTTGGACAGGAGGACGGATTTTATCATGAAAGATCTGATATCCTTCAAGAATTTGAGGAGGAAATATTTCTGGTGTTGGTCCAAAAAGATTCCACCATCCCAAGAACCAAGTTGGAATGTCAAGTTTAAAGTTCTTATAAAAAAAAAAAAAAGCATCCATGTATGACGGAAACTTTTATTTTGAAAATAAAGAGTGTTATACCATGCCATCTGATAATCAAAATAGTTATAGGAAGGAGGCTTAAAAGGTACACAAAACTTTTTAGGCCTGTAAAGTTCTTGACCTCATGGTGAAAGCGTGAGGACTTGGAGAATTCTACAAGTAGAATGAGTTATTTCATTTTTATCATTGGCATCAAGATGATGTTTAAAAGCTGCAGATTTAGTATCCACTAAGATAAATTCATAAAATTTTTGAGTTTTTTCAAAATCTGTGGTGTGATACTGAAATACTGGGGAAAACAGTTTATTTGCAATTTCTTGCGGACCCAGTCTCGCAAATTCCTTTTCGCATGCAGCGATGATCAATTGATCTTGTTTTTGAAAATATTTTGATTTGAAAGTTGGAGTGGGGTGAGAAATCTCCACTATTGTTTTTGGTTTTGAAGTTGTGACTTCAGCAAATGTTTGAGTTTTCACAAGCGCTGAAGAGCTTTGTTCTTGTGCAAGTGTTACATATTGCTTTGGAGAATATTGTTTGCAGACTGCGCTTTGTGCAGCCCAACGTTCTGGTGTGCTCTGAGAACACAATTGAAGTTCTTGAAGTTCTTCTTCATCGGCAATATCTGCCCATGATTTTTTCTGCTTTCCCGCAATTGTGCGAGTATAATATTCTGTAGCTGTTGGTTGAGCAGTTGATTTCTGAGTTTGATTTTTAGGTGGAGCAACTGGCTTGCCGCCACCTCTTCCTTTAGGGGGCATCTGAACGATTACCCTGAAGGAATTCTCTGGTTAGGAAGTCTGGAACAGAGTTCGAATCTCCTTTAATATATTCTATTTCAAAATCAAAAATAGATAATATTACTTGCCATCTGGCGAAAATATGTTTTGATGCTAAGTTTTTTACATCTTTTTGTAAAACAGCCTTAGCCGCCTGGCAATCGACGCGGACTAAAAATTTTTGATTTAAAATATCACTTTGAAATTTTGTAATGCATAAAACAATTGACAAAATTTCTTATTTGATGGTTAAATAGTTTTGTTGTGCTGGATTCAAAGTACCAGAATGGTACTGGACAAATTTTTCTTTACCATCTTCTTTTTGTAAAAGAATTCCTCCAAACCCTATACCTGAGGCATTAGTCTGGACTATCTTAAAAGCTTTGGGATTGGCTATGCTAAGACATTTAAGCCTAGGAGCCTGTTGTTTAATAATTGTAATAATTTTGGTATGTTCTTCTGACCAAGCTGGAGGGTCTTTCTTAAACCTTCTTCTAAGAGGAGCACAAAGTTGACTAAGGTTTGGGAAGAAGTCTGAAATATAATTTAAACATCCTAAAAACCTTTGAAATTGGGTTTTTTCTTTGATAACGTCAGGAAACTTGTTGACGAAATCAATTGAACGTTCTATGGAAAGAATAGTTCCATAATGGATGTTATATCCATTAAACTATTGTGAAGTTTAATACATCATCAATATAAACTATTGTGAAGTTTATATAAGATGCGAAAATATCGTTCATAATATTTTGAAATTCTGATGGCGCGTTCTTTAATCCAAAAGGCATTACATTCCACTCAAAATGTCCAAAAGAAACTGTGAATGCCGTTTTGTATTTATCTTTTTCATGAATTTGAATTTGCCAAAATCCTGATTTCATGTCAAATTTTGAGAATATTTTAGCATTTGAAAGTCTTTGTATTAAATCTTGTTTATATGGCAACGGGTACCTAATCCATTGCAACACATCGTTGAGGGGCTTGTAATTAATTACAAGTCTAGGTACACCTCTTTCAAGTTCTGAAGCCTTTTGAACATAGAAAGCTGTACAACTCCAAGGAGACTTACTTGGCCTGATGAGCTTTTTCTTGAGGAGATCTTTAATTTCCTCAATACAATGTTTTAAAAGTTCTTCTTTCATTTGAATTGGTCTGGCTTTAGTTGGTATATTTGATTCTTGAAAATCCTTAATATAAGGAAGTTTCACGATATGCTTGTTTCTTTCCCAAAAAGCATTGGGATGATCAGAACATACTTCTGATTCTAATTTCTTTTGAAAAGAAGTAATTTCTTGCTGAATTGTTCTGTGATTTAATTGTTCATCAATTTTTTTATGAGCAATTTCCTTTTTTAAGAAAAGCAGTTGATTGGTTTTTCTTTCAATCACATTGAGCTCAGGAAAGATTGATAAAGTTTTTAAAAGATTTAATCTTTTAGTTGTGGAGGGCTAATAAATTGAAAAACAATTTGTTTTTTCATAAAATTAGCCTGTATCCCATTACTATCAACCTGAAATGGTTGAATCAAATTTAAAAATGGAGTTCCTAAGATTACATTTTGTCCAATGTCTTTGACAAGGATAAATGGTGTCTTAAGACAAACCCCTCCATTGCACACATGTGCATTGGTAAGTTTATAATTAATTTGAAGTTTATTACCATTATTAGTGCTTAATCTCTCTTTTGTAGTCTCAAAGTATTTAATAGGAACAAGTCCTTCTTGAATACAATTGAGATCTGCACCAGAGTCAATTAAGGCTATGATATCAATTTCATATTCTTTGTTGATCATTATAGTCAACCTAACATGCCATTTTTTATAATTTATTCTAGTTATTAAATTGAGGAAAGGATCATCTTTCTTAATTTCTTCATGTTCAAATTGTTCTGAATCACTATTATTTTCTGTGGATGATGAGACTTTTTCTGTTGAAGAAGAAGCTCTATCTTGTTGTTGTTGGAGAGAAAGTCTAGTGATTTTTATTTTTAAATCACTAATATCTTTTTCACTAGTACTTTTTAATTCTTTTCGGATTTGGATGACTTCTTGTTTTAGATCACTTATAGTAACATTCTTATCTTTTTTAGGTTCAAATCTATCAAAGATTTCTTTAAGATTATAAGAAGTGTTGCTAGAAGACTTTGGTTGTTTCTGTTCTAAATCTTTTCTTAGTTTGATTAAATATTCTTTACCTTTCTCAGGGTCTTTTATCTCATCGATTAGCTCAATGAGAATATCATGTTCTTTAGTTAAAACATTAATACATTTACATTTTTCTTTAATATCTTCTTCAGATTCTTCAGGATTATCATCCTCTTCGGCTGAAGAATATATTTCATCAACTTGGAGCCCTTCTTCTTCTATATCAGATTCTTCTGAATATAGTAGAATGCTCATAAGTTGTTTCTTGAGTTTTTCTGAGATATCAAGTTCATTAATCTTTTGTTTCATAGGACATTGTTTTGAATAGTGACCTACTCTTCTACATTTAAAACAAGCACCGGGTGACTTGTTTGGAGAGTTATTTTTATTGTTTATTTTATTGGATGATGGTTGAAGCCATTTATCCATAAAGTTTTGACCAGGTTTTTTCTGGTTAATTTTTCCAGAATTTTTTCTAGTTGGTCTTCTATAAAAATTAGAAGTTGGTTTAGTAGTATTACCAGTAGTATTACTACTTTTTTTCTTGGCTCTTTTTTCCCTTTTCTTCGCTCTTGTTGAAGGAGCAAGAGATAAAGAAGAAAAACCAAATTGTTCACGGAAAGAACCAAGTTCTTTCTTTCCTTCTATATTTTCCTTTTTCATTTGTTGTTTAAGCTTGTAGTCAGTGCAGAGAGCATGCCTTCAGCTTGTATTGTGCTGACTATGTTTCCATAGGTCAAGTTATCATATGGGATAGTCCCATTATTATGATCTATGAGCTTAGTTCTAATTTTTTCTGCAAACAGGTTTGGAAGACCTGCTATAAACTTCTCATTCCAAAATGGTTGATTACAATCATTTCTCATCATGACTTTGGTGAGAAATATATCTTTATACCATCTGAAATCTTGAAGTTTAGGACATTTTAGATTTGCTAGAATGTCTGCAGTTTTATCTTTTATCTTGGATGGATCCCCTATAAAATATTTGGTGATGGCAAAGATCAAGGTTGCAACTGCATCCTGAATATCTTCTCCATCTTCATTTTTAATAGAGATACCAAGATGATCAGTTTTAATAGCATTTAAAATTGAATCACGTTCATTTTGTTTAAGATAGTTATCCCACCAACCCTTTAATTGACCAGTGAAACCAGCAACTAGTGCCTGGGCAATTACGTGGTCGGAGGTATCAGGAGACTTGGTTTTGTATGCAGTACAAACCATAGTCATTTCCTGAAGAGTGTTAATTATGTGGTATTCTGTCATACCATCTATGTTCCATTCATAGATAGTCCATCCTTGATATGAAGCTTGAGTGAAAGATCCTCTTTCTTCAAGAGCCATATCAGGAAATGAAGTTCTGGGATAAAAATTTCTTAGAGGTTGAGCATGATGGATCTTATTGACTTCCATCTGCTTATCAATTTCTTGATTTTTTAATGCCTCTAGGATTTCATCTATCTCAGATTCAGAGTCATCAGTTTTATTTATGACTACAATAGTTTTTCCCCTAGAAGGTTCTGGAGTATCAGGGACATCTGTAACCCCTGGAAACCTTTCTAAGACTTCATCAATGGATTTAAGTTTATCGTCAATTATCTTGCAAATGTCCATTGATAATTCCTTATTATGTTTTTTAGGAATTTCATGGGGTTTGAACAGAGGAGTTTCATCTTCCTGAAAGGAAGATGAACCTTTTTCTGAACTAGGTTTTCAACTCGGGTAAGTTGTTCACCTATAGTTACAAGATGTTGATTTGTGAAGTTATTTTGTTCAATAATTTTTGTTATGTCTCTGTTTTCAGAAGTTTTCTTATAAGGAGAAGCTGTAACAGTATTTCCCCTTATAGGAATTTCAAATTGTTCCAAAGGCGGATGAATCGATTCTCTGGAAGTATTTGGAGAAACCTGCCAAGTTTTAGTAGTTTTATTTAAGACATTTAGTCCACGCTTATTCTTATAATTAAATTTCAAACCATTTAAAGAAACAGATATGAAATTTATGAATGTTCATAAAGTTATAATAAAGATCTTGAATAAGTTGTCTTTCATTTTTATTATAATTCTTAAAAAAGTTTGTTCAAAGTTTTTTATTAGCTTTGCTATAAAAATCTTCTCTTAAAAGTTCTTTGTTAATCTCAAACTCTCTTTCTATTACTAAAAGTTGTGGATCATTGACTTGAGAATATGTAGGAAACATACTCTCATCATCTTCAGGCTTTACCTGTTCTTGTTCTGAAGGAGTTGTATTATAATATGGTTGAGGAATATTTGAATTTCGGACTCCAGCTAAATTTGGAATTCTTTCCTCAAATGTTCTAGTTGGTATAGAAGAACAAGATAACCTTGCATCTTCCAAAGGCAATTTAACTTCTTGAGGAAGCCTGAATGAGCTTCTGGGTCTGAAGCTTATTCCAACACTTCCATCACTATATTCTACCATTCTCCTTATCTTAGAAGTTGCAGTTTCTGGTTGTTTAGGTGGAGGAAGTACTTTGGGAAGTCTCCATTCCTCAGGGAATGTAAGTTCATTCCAAAGTATCTTCTTGGGTGTAATAATTTATCCATTCTTTGCAGCATTAGTTTGAATTAAGAGAGTTTCTCCCTTAGTATGAAAGTTTTTGGCTCTAGGATCTAAAAAAGTTGTAAAAACTTTATATCGAATCCTAGTATTATAATAGAATGAGATCCTCTTTTAGCTTCAGTATTATGAACTTGTATGTTTAATGTGAGAACATCTAGTATATTCTCATCATTAAGACTTATACAATAGTTTGGAAAACAGTTAAAATAGACTGGTCCATCATGCAGTCCAGCCTGGATTCCTCCTAACATGGATTTATCAAAATTTAGCAGCCTGCAGTCTCTTAATGCCATAAGTATTGACATATCAAAACCTTCCCTTAGTAAGGGTTTTGCTGCTACTTGAACTAATCCTATGTGAAGGAATCTAAAGTTTTGTTCTCGATATCGAGTTATGGACTCTTTATCGAAAAGTTGAATTGTTTCGAACTCATTTTTGGAGCTCTATAGTTCGTTCCTCTATCTTGATATTTAGATCAGCGAAGTACTCAAAGGTACCTCGATGATAAATATCTTTTCCAGGAACTTTTGGAATTTTCCAGTTATCAAAGTTTTCATTATCATTATTAAATTTTGTTTATTGTTTATTCACTGTTTCTTTTTCTTTACCCCTTCGGGAGGACGATGATGCCCTAGACAGAGTTCGTGAAAGGAAACTCATATCTTCTGGTTTTCTAGGTTTGCCTCATTCGGCGATCTAACTTAAGTCCTAAGGTCAGCCTCACTGCCCTAACACCTGTCCGTCGGTTAAGCGGGACTTACAGTCGGTGATCTGACTCTAGGCCAGTCAACACATTCTTCCACCCACTCTCTATGGCTCTGATACCATTCGTTACCCAGAAGTAGATAGAAATTAAAACAGAAGACCGACAAAGTCTATGCATATATATATATATATATATATATATATATAGGTGGTCACTTGCACGTACATAATGTCGTCCCCACTCGTGTGAAAACGGTTTCTAATCCTCCCTAGTCTCAATTAATAATTCAGGTAGTCTTGAGACTACTACATATTCGATGGTACTTCGGTAGTCAGGGTTCACCAATCTTTGCATGATCCAGCACTACCAATATTAATAATTAGGTAATTTCAAGAGTTTCACAAAGTCACTAAATTCATAGTGGTCCTGTTGCCGTGGACCCTGGCTTGTTTCCAGATTTGCATAGACTTTGTTGGTCTTCACGTACCCAACCAAAATCCAATTATATTATATATATAACAAAAAAATGGAGAATAAAATAGTCAATATGATGTGTTACAGTTCTTAAATTTTCATTATCTTGACCACAAAAATAACTACTTATCATTTTTAGAACTTAGGAGTTCAGAATAAAGATAACTTTTATTATATATATATATATATGGAATAGGTTCACTTGACACATATTTTTACTCCTAATTTGACACGTTGTTTGAAAAAACCCAGCGTCGGATGAGAATTTTGAGAAACTGATCGTTGAAAATGATCACATTGATCCAACGGCTACTTTTTAAAAAATATCACAGTTTTAAAATAAACTGTAAAAAAAGTATATGAAACTGTCACAATTAATTTTTTGAAAAACCAACCGTTGGATCAATGTGATGTTTTGTATATATGATGTATATAAGCAGAATATATAATCCAACGGCCAGTTTCTTAAAATACTCATCCCATACTGGGTTTTGCAAACTGCGTGTCAAATTAGGAGTAAAAATATGTGTAAAGGGAACCTGTCCCTATATATATATATATATATCCAAAAGTCTCTAAATTTAAGTGTTACATTTTTTTTCCTATCAAATGG